>JAPMLY010001906.1:0-35000 GCA_026401115.1 Tetraselmis chui | reverse complement strand
GCACAGCCTTGGCGCCACCCACCACCTCCTCCGCCCTCCTCACCACCCCCACACCGCGCGCCTCCACCCCACACCCGCTCACAGCCCGCCTCCGTGGCGTCCCTGCCGCCACTTTCCGCCTACCGGTATCACAACGCCACAGGTCCGGCAGCTCCGGGTGCGACAGTTTGCTCATCGCCTCCACCTCCGCGCGCATAGCACTCGCCACCGTCGCCCAGTCCCTCGCCACCTCTCGCTGATCATCCACCCTTATTACCAACGAACCAGCTTCATTCGGCTCACTTTGTACGTGTGCGTAAGTGCATGGCTGCTGCCTTGCCTTGGCATCCTGGAACAGCGACACCAGGCTCTGCTGTACTGGACGAAGCGACTCGCGCGAGTGATGCGCTGCTGAGCTGTCATTATTTTCCGACGACCGTATCGGCTCCGACATTGTGGCACTCAGCGCATTCGCGGCGGCCACCAGCCCACTCACGGCCTCCATCAAGACATGCTGATCTTCCTGCTCGTGCTCCCAGCTGCGCAGGGAGTCGCCGCTGTGAAGGGGTGAGCGGTCGGAGGAGTTACGTGACCCAGGCGCGCTGTCACGCGCGCACCGGTTTCGTGCCTCCGAAATGTTCGGCGTGTCGAACCCCGCCACCGTCGCCCCCGCCCCGTTTCGATCGAACTCAAAGGACGCGTCGCTACTCTCGCTCGTGTCATCATCAAAGCTATCCCGCACTGTCATGAGCAGCGCCTGCGCTGACGCCTCCAGCTGCTGGATGTCGCCCTCCAAGTCCCCCAACTCCCCGACCACGAGCGGCGGACTCGCCGGAAGTAGCACCCGATCCGACCGCTCCCTCCCCCCAGGCACAGGCCGTTCTGCCGGTGACTCGTTGCTCGATCTTCGCAGGTTGATGATAGCATTGGCCACGACGCTGTCATGGCTACGACGCCCTCTTAAAAGCTTGTCGCGTTTAAACTCGGGAGTCCGCAGCCCCAATGCCCCACGACACAACTCCCCCACAGGCTCCGGCGTTGCGGGTCCCAACCCTCGGCCACTACAGCTCGCACCACTGCCTCTCTGCCGCTGCTCGAGTATCTCCACATGGTTTTTCACCAACCCTTTGCCGTTGTTGTACTTGGCATGCTCGAACAGTTCCACCTGGCAACGCACGAGCCCTTTCACGCGCGACGGCTCCTCTCGTTTCCCCAGGCACCCCGGAACCGTGCCGCCCTCCGACTCGCGCGGTGATGCACCCTCCTTCAGGTACGCACCAACATGCATTCGTTCCTGACCGGCCTGCACCGTGTGCAGAAGGGAAGGGGGCGTCAGTCATCACGCGACTGCGCTGTACGACGCCAGCTGTGATGCAGAGGGCTTACGTTATGCTAGGTTATATTAGGTTAGGGCGGTTGGTGCCGAACCGACATCAATAATAGCATGTAAAACAGTGTACGGAGTGCATAGAAGAAACAAGCTGGAACCCGACAACAGCGCGCAAAAACCAAGAAGGTGTAAGCAATGCTGAACGTGAGGCGGCGCTTCTCCTTCTCGACGTTTCTGTTCCACTAGGTCGGCTAAGGAATGGTATTTGTGAATGACTGATTGATCCAAGGGTAATCTGTATTTTAGAATGTGATGCGAAGGGTATATTACTTACTGGAAGTTGTAGCCCCGGCGCGAAAGCGGACCGCAGTGCCATTTCTGTAGAAGCCCAGCTTGCAGAGTCTCGAACGCGTTGTTTTTCCAATGGCTGCTAAGTGAATATGGCGAGGGTGTAGATATGTGTACACCCGGAGCTTGAGCAGACGGGGGGGGGCAGGAGATGGAGGGGAGGTGGTGATAGCAGTCGGTACGGAATATTGCTGGTAGCAGTACTTTGTCGTGAAACAGTAGCGGTCGATGTAAAGTCCGGAGGGGAACGCTGCTGTGCTACTAACCGTAATCCCCTGTAACCCATACGCGGAGGGGAAAGCACTCGATGTGCGGGCTACTTTCCAGCGGATGTTAACAGGGGGGCACACCAGGATGTAGCTACGAGCGTTCCCCTGTCGGCGGCTGACGAGAGGCGCTCTGGTCTTGCACCCTGAATATTCTACCCCAACATCTTCGCCATGCGCGCCGGCGCGGGATTTTCCGATTTCCGTCCAGCCCCGTACAAATCTTGACATGCTCGTCTGTACATATCGCATTCTGACGGGGGTGACGAGGCCTCTTGTCACCCGAGCCAGGCCAGGATACACGCCGCTCTTTTATTACGGCTACAATATAATATATATCAATTTGTTGATTGATGAAGCTTGAAAAAACCAAATATAGCGGATATATAAATAATATAACGATACTTAGACTCTGATGGATCGGGCTGTTCCATGTTCCTCGGGCTTACGCCTTAGCCTGCTGTTCTCATATATAACTTTGTGACGTCAGCAAGCTGAAGGAAGCAAACAACACCGCAACTTTAGCAGAAAACGGTCCGGCCGGGACATACCAATAATTAATGGCAATTAATATTAACATTTATAAGCTGTGTTGGGGCTCGTTCATGCCAAAGACGTGGATCACTTACAGATTTCGGTATTGGTGGCCCTTTTGCCACCCAACACGCAATGTGAGAGGAAATCGGGTGGAATTGCGTGAGCGATAGCTCTCGCAAAAGCCAGGAGGTGGACACACAATCGCTGTTTGTGCGTCATATAGTGTGCGGACATTTTCTATCCGTGCGCGTGTGCGCGCTCGGACCATTAGGGGAGATGTACCGGCGGAGGTAACGCATGTTATTGCGTATAATTCAAGCCCGGTAATTCAAACCTATAAATGGTATACCAACATGACCATGTAAGATGTGTTGGGGCTCACTTATGCCATATGTCGCCGCGTGTGACGATGGGTGGTGCTCCGCCACGGATGATCATCCAACCAAATAGTTGCCAAGCTCCCGGGCTCAGGAGTAGTGTTTGGTCGATGTACTCGGATGTAGTCGAGGAGTACATGTGACTCTCGTGCCCAACCGCCGAAGAACTTGATTTGTTGCATCGGGGTGCCGATACCATACGCAATTAGAGTTGCACCTTTGCGTAATGAGTGTGAAGTCCACGCGAAACCGTCAGGTGGATGTTCGTGTATTACGCCAAGTACAAGTTGTAGCCATGTTGGGAGAGTTTCCGTTGTCCATTGCCTAGTGGGTTTGCGGTAACTAGTCGCCCATCTCTTGTCGGGTAGCTTTTCCGCTAAATTCTCGGCACGGGCATTGTCGAAGTACGTCAGTAGTTCCGCGATGTCTGGGTGAGAAAGGTCCGGCAGTTCACATAGTAGTTTTCAGGGACTGGATCCGGATCCTAAGGAGCCGCGAATCCACGAGACTACTCGGGTTCGGACTTGGTCTCGTGGGTCCGGACCCTAGAATCACAGGTAATCGCGGGGTCCGGACCCTAGAATCACAGGTAATCGCGGGGTCCGAACCCTAGGTTCAGTAGGTAATCGCGGGGTCCGAACCCAAGGTTCATTAGGTAATCGCGGGGTCCGAACCCTAGAATCACAGGTAATCGCGGGGTCCGAACCCTAGGTTCAGTAGGTAATCGTTGGTTCCGGTACCAGTTATTGTAAGTAATCGTTGGCTCCGGTACCAGTTATTGTAAGTAATCGTTGGTTCCGGTACCAGTTATTGTAAGTAATCGTTGGATCCGGTATTCATCGTACTTTAATGGATTCGCGGTAATCGCGAGTACCTCATCCTCGCAAAACGATGTGGAATCGTGATACCCAATCAGTACTCACGATTCCGAGTATCTCACGAATCTGTGGTTGCCCGAAGTGACACGCTGTCTTTTGGGAGGTATTTGGCAATGCAAATCTGCTGAGGTGTATGTCTAGGATTGGTTCAATAGCCCTGATTGCTGTCATTCCGCAGCCTTGAATCGATTGTAGCCCACCCAAGGGCCAGTTAAACGGTGCGTACGCGCTTGAAATCCACCATAACCTGCCCGTCCACATCCAGTCCTATCACAATTAGCCGCCACTTCAAAAACCGAGCTCAACGTAAGGCGTCAAGCCTATTGGTCCACCCTGCTGGAAGACTTTCACAACGAGCAAGAGAAAGTTGAAGAGGTAAGCAAGAGTTCCCCCCCCCCCCTCCGCTTTGCCCTCACCCCCGAGTTAGCTGCGTTGTGATGTTCGGTAGCGCCGCATGGCGCCCACTCCCCGCCTCCGCCCGCACATTTATGTCTGTTTATTTGCTCTATCGAAGCCATAGTAATAGCGTTGCAGATGAGCTTGTCGACACTTTGTTATCGCTGTTATGTGATGCTTTTCTATTCTTTGCTTTCCGACGTAAAAGGTTACTTTGTCGTTTAGTATATTGTCGCACTGTACTGTTCGGTAGCGCCGCATGGCGCCCCCTCCCCGCCTCCGCCCACATATTTATGTTTGTTTATGCTCTATCGAAGCCATATTAATAGCGTTGCAGTTGAGCTTGTCGACACTTTGTTATCGCTGTTCTGTGATGCTTTTTTGTTCTTTGCTTTCCCACGTAAAAGGTTACTTTGTCGTTAAGCATATTGTTGCACTATGCTGGTCGGTAGCGCCGCATGGCGCCCACTCCCCGCCTCCGCCCGCACATTTATGTCTCTGTTTATGTGCTCTATCAAAGCCATATTAATAGCGTTGCAGTTGAGCTTGTCGACACTTTGTTATCGCTGTTCTGTGATGCTTTTTTGTTCTTTGTTTTCCCACGTAAAAGGTTACTTTGTCGTTGAGCATATTGTTGCACTGCGCGGTTCGGTAGCGCCGCATGGCGCCCACTCCCCGCCTCCGCCCGCACATTTATGTCTCTGTTTATGTGCTCTATCAAAGCCATATTAATAGCGTTGCAGTTGAGCTTGTCGACACTATGTTATCGCTGTTATGTGATGCTTTTCTGTTCTTTGCTTTCCCACATAAAAGGTTACTTTGTCTTTAAGCATATTGTTGCACTGTGCTGTGGCCAGTGGCTCAAGTTGTGAATTTGCTGCAGGGGGACTATGTAACTATATCACTTGTTTACCCTATGTTAGGCACTCTGTTAAAGCAGTTGTCGTCACACAGGCGCGTTTCACTGCAAGATGAGCGGAGGGATGTGGACTTGTACACCATCGAAGCGAAGGACATGGAGCCTCATATGGCGGAGGCAAGGGAGAGTCTGCGGGCCGGAATCATTGAGCGTTTTTTCACGAACATAAGGGAGAACGATTACATCAAGATAGGGATTGCGACATTGCTGGACATTCGGTGAGTACCTTTTAATAGTTGTGTGTGCATGTGTTTAAGTTTTGCACATGTGTTTCTATTATATACCTGATAAAAATATTGAATGTTGATAAATAGATGTGATTGTATCTGAGCGTCCTTGTGTGTGTGTGTGTGTGTGTGTGTGTGTGTGTGTGTGTGTGTGTGTGTGTGTGTTTGCGTGTATATGCTTATGCATATTTGTATTGAGTGCTTGTATGTGTGTGTGTGTGTGTGTGTGTGCGTGCTTGTATGCGCATGTACTTCTGCATGTGTGTTTGTGTGTGTGTCTTATGCATGTGTGTTTATGTTTGTGTGTGTGTTTATCTTATGCATGTGTGTGTCTTATGGATGTGTTTGTGTTTATCTGCTTGTGTGTGTGTTGGCTTGTATGTGCATCTGCTTCTGAATGTGTGTGTATGTGTGTGTGGTGTTCGTTTGTGTACCTATTTTATGTTAACTAAAAATGTGAATTGTGCAGGTTTAAGAATCTGGACTTCAATGGCATTCGTCCCGACTTTGCGCCTACAATTTTGGCGGCTGCAAGAAGGGAATTTGGAGAGCAGTCGCTCACAGAGCCGGAAGAGAGCGAGCAGAAGGCGGTGCTTATCCAAGCATGAATGCTGCAGAGCTTGGCAAGCAATTGATGTCGTCGAAGAGTAAGTCTTTCACTGCATTCCTTTCCGGGGATTTGACTGGGCGTGTGACGCCCTCTACAGCCAAGCACGTGGAAAAGGATGACTTAGAGCGTTACCTTGAGCTGCCCCAAGAAACGGACAAGGACATTTGTGTGTTGACATGGTGGAAAACACATGCTGCTCTGTACCCCGACTTGGCTTTAATGGCGCGGCAATACTTATCTATGCCTGCTACCTCTGCTGCATGCGAGCGTTTGTTCAACAAAGCGGGGCGAATGCATGACGCGTTCAAGAAGAACACCAAGGAAAATAGCCTAGAGGATGCCTTGTTAGTCTCATGTAATTGTTGAATTATGTATGCGCGAGGAATATGGTTGTCACATGTTGTGAACAATTTCAATTTCAATTGTCACAAGTCTATATAAACTGTAAGAAATGGTTGTCTGAAACCTGTTTTCATCCATATTTTGTGCATTTAATGTTCATTTGGTGGACTCGCACTGGCCATGCGATAAACCATTTGGCATTACTTGTCACATCATATGTGAAATATGGTACTGCATCGGAATCTGTTTCCCTGTGATGGCAAGTGTCTTTTTTGAGCCGGAGGGCTATAAACTCACATACATTGCTTGTGGCACTTGCCGGAGGGTCCAAAAGCTTTGCTAAATTGTATGGGATAGACTGTAAAGTACTAAATATGTTTGCAGCGGGCAGAAAGTATGGGAAGTGAATTGTACGTATCTATTGTATGGGATCCAAGCATGAGCAGGCGCAATAGAACTAGTAGAGATGTAAAAATTCAAATTGCAGTACAAACTTCCCCCAAAATGCGCAATTTGTATCAATTTGCATGAGTACTTCGAGTACTTGTTGGAATCGCGAACCCAACGAATCCAACGGAACCAAAAAGTTTAGAAGTACTCATGTACTCGGTTCCGGAATCAAAAACACAGGTACTCGCTGGATCCGAACCCTAGAATCACAGGTAATCGCTGGATCCGGACCCTAGAATCACAGGTAATCGCGGGGTCCGAACCCTAGGTTCAGTAGGTAATCGCGGGGTCCGAACCCTAGAATCACTGGTAATCGCGGGGTCCGAACCCTAGAATCACATGTAATCGCGGGGTCCGAACCCAAGGTTCAGTAGGTAATCGCGGGGTCCGAACCCTAGAATCACAGGTAATCGCGGGATCCGGATCCCTTTTTTAGAGGTACTCACTAGTTCCGGATCCGAAAAAATCAAGTACTCATGGATCCGAACCCAACAAAAAAATGGCGGATCCAGTCCCTGGTAGTTTTCGCCCCGTGGAAGTACCACTCTGCCTTTTTCTTGCTCTTTGATATACCGTTTGGTGTACGCGAAAGGTCACTAGACCGGCACTCAACTCCTGCCCCCCCCCCCCCCCCCCCCCCCCCCCCCCCCCCCGCCCGCGACAAAAAAATATGGTCAAAATTACAGTCGCGAGACACACTATGAATGGCATAATGGTGTCGCATTGGCCTTACGTCCAAGTATCCGTGAGCCTCGAGCGTAGGTGCTTGACGATGCGTAGCGATGAGACCATGATCCGGGTTGGGAGGTACATGCGTGTTCTATTAGGGTGCACGGAAACTTGGGACGCTACGAGCCCCGCCTAATTTTTGCCACTAAGTCGCCTTGAGCGACTTGTCTGGCGCCGTGGTCTTTGAAGAACCCGTTAATTGCTGAAAGGCAAGGCTCGAAACTTGCCGCCTTGACATTACCTCGTTCTCCGATCCATGCAATGTAGCGCGCAATGGTAGCGGATGTAGCGTCTAGTGGTGGTAGACCTTGTTCCTCGCAAAATTCGAAATATGGCTTTTATCGTGCTGTCATATGTTTCGGGCTTGCTCTTCGCCTTGGTTGCAGTCAATAATTCGAAGGTTTCGCCCTCAATGCGTCCGTGCCTAGCAGGTGTTGCATGTTGTGACGAGTACAGTCATGCAACAGTACATTGCAGGACATTGTACATGTACTCGTTACGGATATCAATTCGTGCTTTTCCACAGGACGGACGTATACTCGTGGGTACGTCGCTACTGCAATATTGTAATGGTGCTGATGCTACAGTACGACCAGTACCTCCCGGTACGTACAGATATGCATAATTAATCTAACCAGCCAGATGACGCGCCAGAACGAGCTCTCCAATGCAGAAGGAGCCGCGTCGTGAGACCCAATGCTAGGCAAGCCGCGTCTCGAGGCGGATGACGACGGTTGAGCAGCACTAACGCCTGACACGTAAGCGTAGCTTGCAGGCGTGACTAGTCTGGGCTAAAACCTATTTAAGCCCAGTGCAGTAGAGGGAGGTGACAGAACCTTTTAACAATTCCTTTGTTCATTTACAACATCTACTGCCCAAGTACAGCAGTGAAACATCTTTCATCATTTGCCTCTCGACAACATCATTTGCCATCCAGCAACAACAGAACTAGACAGACTAGAACAGATTTGTGCTAGCGTTTAGCTTTCAGAGGCTAACCGCCACACTGGTTTCGGAGCTCTTTGGTCGACGCACGCTTTCGTTGCTCGTTGATCTGCTCGACGTTGTTTGCTTGAGTTGAGATGGCTTCTCTCGGAGCTGGACATTACGTGGTTTTGGTAATTCACGTCGGAGGAACTAAATCGTCGGACTTAAAGTTGGTGTTTCAGCGTGAGCCTCGTTCTGGTAGAACTTGGTTCCCAGCTGGCTCTGTCTTACCTAACGAAGAGCCTGTCGACGCTGCTATTCGCGAGTTACACGAGGAGACCGGTCTTGTTCTGACATCGGATGATTTGACGCTGTTGAGTGGTGAACCTGTTAACGTTACACTACCTCAAGGACGACAGCTTGTTTACGTGTACTCGGCATCTATTCCTGTCCTGTTTGCTACGAACAACTTACGTACACCTGCTCAGGTCGAGCAGGCTGTTTTGGAACAGTCGACAGTTAATCCGGATGGCACTTACGTCGTCCCGGAATCCATCAACATTGACGGTCTGACACTTACGCCTGCACAGACAGGGTTACTTCGTGCTAAGAAGCACAAGAGTGAATTACTTCACTTCGGTTACGTGGCTCAGTGGGAATCTTTCTATCGAGCAATGACACAACATGTTCCAGTCATGCATGACGACACGTCTATCCCGAGACAGTTCCACATGTACCCCCGGTTTACAACGGTCGACTCTGGTTCTGTCTGGCTGCTGATTGTTGGACACATCAACCGAATGACTGGAGTGGGACCTACAGATTTACGAGTGGGAACGCCGATGCCTACCCACAACTTTGCTGGACTATCTGTGACTCTCACGGAGACTCAGCGTAAGGCTGCTATTACTTCACCGTACCAGAATGGTCGGTGCCTAATGTACTGGAGGATTGGCTTGAAGCACAGCCTCAGCGTTTTATAATGCTTGGAATTACGGCTAACTCGTACAATGCAGTGTTCTGGGTTACTTCACAGTTTTCTGGACACCTTGGTGGGTGGTGGTTGAACCGGAAAAATCAGCCTCCAATTCCATCTACGTACAACGAGCTTGTTGAGGAGTTACGCAAGTCGACGTTTCTTCCGAACATTCAGGACGACGCGATTAACGCTTTGATGAACTTTACGCAGAGCAACACGATGAGTTACGCAATCTACACTAAACAGTACAACGACTACTTACGTCGGTCTCGTCAAAACCTGACAGCTGAAGTGCAGTGTGTACGCTTCATTAATGGCCTGGCAAACGATGCGCTCAAGAAACTGGCTAAGTCACACCGAGCTCAACTAGGATACCAGACTACGCTAGTGGAGCTGCAAAACTTTTTGAATAACGTCGTGACAGATTCGCCGGAACTAGGCAATGCGAGGTCTGCTGCTGGACCATCTGCCCAGCCTACACGCAAGCGCAACCTTGATGACCCTCTCGAGGAAGCCTCTAACATCTGGAAACGTAACAAAGGTGGCCGTGGACGTGGCCGCGGACGTGGACGTGGAGGTGGCAACAATGGTGGACGTGGTCAGACATCTGGTCGTGAAGATTTTAATTCGCTTGCAAATGCGATGACACCTGAGGAGCGCAAACGACACATGGACGAGGGACTTTGCTTCAAGTGCCACAAGAAGGGACACCGCTTGTTCCAATGCCCGGAGTTCAAAGGCAAGGCACCGATGCAACCTAAGAAGCAATGATGGTGGCAAGGCTGTTCTACAAATGAACTGGAGCAGCCGGCTACATCTACTGTTCATTCTGAGACACTGCTAGCGACAGAGGTCGTCGATACACCTTCGGCATCTCCATCGACTACAGTTGCGACACCTGTAACACTAGTGGCAGGTCGTCGTCGTCAGACTAAGCAGAGACAGAGTCGTAAACCTGTAACCAGACGTTCAGTTGATTGGAAACTGGTTGACTCAGTCTTTGACCCTCTGCATGCACGATTCAACTTCACGTTGGAAGGATGTGCTGATGATGAAGGTCTGAACTCGCACGGTGACTTACCTCACTGTTCGCCGAGTGACTCGATTCTAGACAGAGATTTGACAGGAGAACGGGTGTTCATCAATCCACCCTGGGAGTTAGCTGAGCAAATTGCGCAGCATTTTGAGGATTGTCGTCGAACATCTCCGACATCTACGATGGCTGTATTTGTGCTACCAAAGTGGGCGAAATTTACTCAGGTGACTAAGCACTGGAAACTTTATCAAGAATTCCCAGCAAGGACACAGCTTTTTACACGTCAGTCACTGGAGAACCCAGCGCAACAGGAGGTGGTTGCTCCAGCCCCTTGGCCTGTACAACTGTGGTTAGTCGACGCAGATTGTGCGTTTAACGACTCTTCAGAACCTACAGCACCTGATCAACCCGACTCGGTACCTGTACCAACAGACGACTCGGAACAGTCCATCGCTACGCTGCGACAATTTTCTTCGCCAGCTACAGCACTACTGACTGACCTCACGGAAGCTCGCCCGTTAATTCGAACTGAGCTGACTGTGAAAACTCCTGATGGCGGACACCACATTTCTGGATTAGTGGACTGCGCAGCGACGCTTGACTTTGTGTCAGAGGACTTTGTACGACGCTTTGCTTTACAGACTCGGAAGTCTGCAAGTAAGACTCCAGTTCGACTCGCTAATGGACAACGAGTGACTTCTTCGACAGTCTGTGACGTCACGTTTGAGCTGGCTCAACACGAATTTCAACGGACTTTTTACGTTCTACGTGATTTACGCACAGCTGATTTAATCCTGGGTTTACCATGGCTTGATGACGAACAAGCCTCTTTACAATTTGGTACAACCAGAATTTTTACACTGATGGACGGTACAGCTGTGGAGACTACACTCGAGGAACGACGCCCTGAGTGTCTGCTACTGTCATCTACGAAAGTTCAGAAGCTCATGCGCAAGACGCGCCGCAGCAGAGGACGTCATGCTGATTTTTACGTCATCGAACTTACGTCAGCAGCTGAACAACAGACGGATTTCCACACTGGAGAGGAACTAACGGCAGAACAACGTGACAACTTCCGGTCGACACTCTTCGATGACTTCCCGGAGTTACTGCAACCTGTCGACTCTCCACCTGTAAGCCGACAGTGGGATCATCCCATTGACACAACTGGCCCGATGCGACGTCAACGTCTGAACCGACTGTCACCGGCAGAGCGCGCTGAGCTTAATCGACAGCTCAAAGACGCAGTGGAAGCTGGTTTAATACGCCCCAGCTACAGTGAATTCGGCTCGCCAATTCTTTTTGTGCGGAAAGCTGATGGCTCGCTACGTCTGTGCATTGACTACCGTGGCCTTAACGAGGTTACGCGTAAGGACGCCTACCCACTTCCGAGAGTGGATGACACACTGGACGAACTTAAGGACGCGAATTTTTACACACACCTCGACCTCGCTTCTGGATTCTGGCAAGTTCGAGTGCGTGATCAGGACGTTCACAAGACGGCTTTTCAGACCCCTGATGGCTTAATGGAATGGGTCGCCATGCCGTTTGGACTGTGCAATGCACCAGCAACATTTCAGAGGATGATGAACGACATTCTTCGCGACTTTTTACATAAGTTCGTGACAGTCTACCTGGATGACGTCTGTATCTACAGTCGAACTCTGGAAGAGCACCTGGAGCACCTACGTCTAGTGCTACAGCGATTCAAGGAGGAAGGGCTGAAATTACGCCTTAAGAAATGCTTTTTCGGATTGCAAGAAATGGAGTATCTGGGCTACACTGTGTCAGCCGGGAAAATTTCGGTTTCCACAAAGAAAGTCGAGGCCGTTGCAGACTGGCCAGTGCCCAAGACGCAGAAGGAGGTTCGCAGTTTCGTACAGTTCTGCAACTTCTATGCGAGATTTATACACCATTTTAGCGACCTTACGGCTCCATTGACGGACTTACTGCGGAAGTCCCAGCCACAGAAGGTTACGCTGACGCCTGCCTGTTTGGAAGCCTTCGAGACTCTCAAGTTACGGCTCATTTCCGCGCCATGCCTGATCCTTCCGGAGGTCGGCTCGGACGCGACGTTCACCGTAGCTACAGATGCTTCAACAGTGGGGATTGCAGCAGTCCTGTTGCAAGACCAAGGAGGCGGTCTTCAACCAGTCTCTTACTGGGCGCGTAAGCTGAATCCAGCTGAGCGTGGTAACACTTACTCTGCGTACGACTTAGAAGCTTTGGCCGTATGCGAAGCTGTCAAGCATTGGAGGTGCTATCTTGAAGGCTGTTCTAAGTTCCTTGTCGTAACAGACCACGACACACTGCGGCATCTGCTCAGGCAACCGAACAACAGGCTGAACAAGCGGCAAGCAAGATACCTGCGGGATTTGCAACCGTTTGTGGGCTCGATGACACTTGCATATCGCAAGGGAGCTCTGAACGAAGCCGACCCGTTAAGCCGGCGTCCAGACTTCGTACCTCAGGCCACAGTACCCTTATTTTGGGATGGCGAGGTTCCGTCAGATCGAGAATTACGACGGAAGTCCCAGCTGCTGTTTGAAGACGCACAGTTAAATTCACTGACTGTTAACGCGTTGCAGCTGAGCCCTGAGTTCGCTGATCTCATTCGCGAGGGGTTCTCACGAGATTCGTTTTATGGGGACGATGGTGAGTGGACAAGAGACAGCCGGATAGAAGCCAGAGATGGGTACTTTTGGCGTCTCAATCGCCTCTGTATTCCACAGAACTCTGAGCTCCGACTGAGATTGATCGCAGAGCTGCACGAAAGTTCGTCAGCCGGTCACAGAGGAGTTGCTAGCACTCTTGCTAAAGCACTCGACAGATTCTGGTGGAAACGAATCCGCCAAGATGTGAAAGATTTTTGTGAACGCTGCGTCGTGTGCCGACGAGCGAAGATTCGACCGCAGATGGCCGCGACTCTTTACCCATTGCCTGTTCCACCCAGACCGTGGCACACAGTTGGTCTTGACTACCTGACACACTTGCCTGAGAGCAACGGCTTTAACAGTGTGCTGATTGTAGTAGACCATCTAACTCGAATGGCCCATTTTCTGCCATGCACAGAGTCGATTACTGCCGAAGAAACTGCAACTTTGTTTTTACAGGGAGTCTACCGTTTACATGGACTGCCCCGTGTGCTAATCAGCGACCGCGACCCGAAATTTGTCAGCGCCTTCTGGCAGACACTTTGGAGACGCCTTGGAACGCGTCTGAACATGTCTACCAGCCGACACCCAGAAACAGACGGACTGACAGAGCGCGTGAACAGCACGTTTCAGCAGCTTCTTCGTTGCTTCTGTTGCTATGATGGCTCTGACTGGTCGACACTTTTACCACAAGTGGAGTTTGCGTACAATGCTTCGCGTGCACTCGGAATTGAGCACACACCGTTCGAGGCTAACTTTGGTTTTTCTCCTGAGGAGCCTCCTGACCTGCTCTTCAGCATGCGACCATCGATTCCAATTTCGCAAGACGCAACAGAACGGTTGAAGTTGTTACAGGAAGTACACAGCCTGGTACGCTCTGTGTTACAGCTACATAAGGACGAGATGCAGGCGCGCACAGAACAGTCTACAGCGCCACACTTCGCTAAGGGAGACAAGGTGTCAGTCGTCACAGCAAATCTTTTTCTCAGAGGACAACCGAACAGGAAACTCAGAGACAGACAGCTCGGCCCTTTTCCAGTGGAGGAGCAGATTGGAAAACACAGTTACAGATTGAAACTACCAGCGACAGTACGCTTACATCCTGTGTTCCACGTTAATAACTTACGGCCCTGCTCTACCGCTCCACTACGACCAGCTGTCCCGGTAACTGTACCTGAAGGAGACGACGAGGAGTTCGACGTCTCACACATCTCTGCTGTGTGCATCAAGTCGCTACCAGGGCGACGAGGCAAATATTTGCTCTTCATGACGCACTTCAGTGATGACGACATTCCACCTGTCTGGCACCGGTTGAACGAGGTGCATCGAACAATTGCGTTACAAGAATTCTTGGAGACGCCCCAATGGCGCAAGTTCGCCAAGACTCAGGCGTACATTGACTTCATGCACGCTTTCCCAGCGCGCATTCCTGAGTCCCAGTAACTGCTTCAGTAAAGGAGCCAAGAACCACGGAGGTCTGCCTCGCGGCGGCCTCATTGATCTGTCAAGAGGGGGAGGGTACGAGTGTGACGAGTACAGTCCTGCAACAGTACATTGCAGGACATTGTACAGGTACTCGTTACGGATATCAATTCGTGCTTTTCCACAGGACGGACGTATACTCGTGGGTACGTCGCTACTGCAATATTGTAATGGTGCTGATGCTACAGTACGACCAGTACCTCCCGGTACGTACAGATATGCATAATTAATCTAACCAGCCAGATGACGCGCCAGAACGAGCTCTCCAATGCAGAAGGAGCCGCGTCGTGAGACCCAATGCTAGGCAGGCCGCGTCTCGAGGCGGATGACGACGGTTGAGCAGCACTAACGCCTGACACGTAAGCGTAGCTTGCAGGCGTGACTAGTCTGGGCTAAAACCTATTTAAGCCCAGTGCAGTAGAGGGAGGTGACAGAACCTTTTAACAATTCCTTTGTTCATTTACAACATCTACTGCCCAAGTACAGCAGTGAAACATCTTTCATCATTTGCCTCTCCACGGGACGACGGGTACGTTTGCACTGCCGATTTGGTGGGTCGCGTGTTGAACATGGTCAAGATGGCACTCACTTTTCCCTTGTGGAGGTACAACCATGCCGGTAGGGAATCCGGAAGACAAAGACGGGCCAATGAGGCTTGCCGATTGTACCGCGTCCGTGCCGCCTCCCGGGACGAAACAAGTGAGCGCGCGCCGGGAGGACCGTCTCGTGGCACAGCAAGTCGGTAAGTGCTTAGTGCCAATCTTTTCCTTACCATCGGGGAGCGACTAGCATAGTTGCCGCGCCACTCTGACGGAGTTTTTGAGCGAGGTCGGGAAGTACGGGCAAGGGGGGTTACACCAATTGTTCTAATTTCGCAAATGGGCGTCGGATTGGTGAAGTGCGTATACCGCCTCACACGCCGGGCCGACTAGTTCGCCTTGTAGATAAGGAGTAGCGTGTTGAGCGCGGACGCGAAGCGGTCGATCTTGTGGGATCCGAGGTGACTGTCCATCTCGAGAAACACGATAGGGTCTAGCTGCCGGTCGTCGCTGTCCAAGTGGCGGATGAGCTTGTCTGCCCAAGTGCTCGATGCGGACCCGATGTACCGGAGTCCGATGTGTATATTGTTGCTGTCCAACATGAACCAAGGGTGGCGGAGCTCCTCAATTATTTCATGTGAACGTGAAGTCAGACCGGCCAAGACGTAGCACACGGCTTGGCTGTCCTCGTGGAGGAGGATGTTGTGGCCAGCGAGGTGTGGTAAGAGGTTGAGGACGGCCAAGCGGACGGCCTTCCAAGTAATGTGATGACTCTCACCGTGATGTTACCAAAAGCCGCGTGCTTCGAGTTTGCCGTTGAGCACGGCGCTCCAACCATAGCCCGAATTGTTGCAGTGGATATAGGCCGCCTCGATTGGGCAGTAGATGCTCTTGCCGTTGGCGTGACTGGGCACCTTTGTCCACCACTATTCGACGCGACGGAGCTGAGGGGTGAGGCGGACCCAGCCTCCCCACTTTTCGCCCAATAAGGTGTGTATCTCGCGGAGGAAGAATCTAGCAACCGGGATAGCGAAAAAAAGGTACTACGCTTGACTAGTAAAAGACTGTAAATATCTCACGGGTAGCCATTTGCTTGTTCGAGTAGCACGTTGCAATAGTTGACGGGCTTGTTTGCAGAGCTTGTGCAGTTTTGCAGCCGCCACGAAGAAGTAACCGATGACTATGTCGATGTCGATGCCATGGTGGTGTCCCGTCTATGTGGGTCCCCTTAATCCATTGGTAGGGTGGCGGAGTAGTCCCGAGCTCGTTAGGAGGTGGTCGACCGGCTGGCGGAGCGTCAAGGCGAGTTCCCGTGGAACGGCGAAAAGAAGGAAGTTGTCGACACATGGTAAGATCTTTGCGACTCTCCAACGTATGTTTCTGAGGTATCCCTTGCTGGGAGCGCTGCCGTCGGGGTGAGTAGGGCGTCCGTTCGTCGTTGTGAAACCGCCGGGTTCGGGTTGACGTAGAGGTCGTACGAAGGTGTGCGTGAACGAGCAGAAGTGGGAGGGGCTGAGCGATCACCCCATAGGTAGACCCGCTAGCTTGTAAAGTTGTCCGTGTACGTTGACAATTTGGAAGTCCCGCTGCTCTTGAACGAATCCCCCGCGTAGAATCCGTCCTTCATGTCGAAGGAGAACTTGTAGTCGCCCTTTCTCGTTAGGTGTCGAACTCCTATTCGTGATTCCATACGGAGCCGATTTCGAACCAGGAGCTATTCATGTGCCGTAGGTCGTTGCTAAATCAACATTGATTTATGCCGGGCTTAACGACTAAAAATAGTATGAACACTGTTGGTTGCATGTGGTTGGCCCCCATGCTCCAGTCTCTACGAAGCGCGCGCGTTCGGCCTAGACGAAGGTGAGTTGCTCGGGGGTAGCGTCTAGGAGGGAGACGCCTTGGTTGAACGGGGGTGGTGGTCGATTGTTTTGGAAGGGAAAAGTTACGCCCTCCCGGATCCACTTCAAGGCTTGTCCGCTCGCGCCGATGTTTTCCTATGCTTGGCAGTTTCGTCGCACGCGATGACACATGTAGCTTGAATCCGGTGTGCAGGAATCGACCCGGCGGGCTACCCCGTCATTCCTCCTTGTCAGCTTCGGTCTTTTTGTGTACCTTGTCGGTAGAAGGGAGGGGCCGGCCTCACGTGCGATCCTTAGGTTTGGCCTTGTTCTTGTCCGGCTTGTCGTTGGGCTTGTCCGTTCTGCATCTTCTAGGCTTGTTTGCCTTGAACTCTGCGGCTGCTTGCGCTTTTGGAGCGGCGGTGATGCTGATTTCAAGTCGTTTGTCTTTCACGGCTGACATGAGTCCGTCGACGTCGTTGCCCCCGCGTTCCGACGAGATGGAGTCGAAGAAGCGCGAGAAGACGAGTCGCTCGGTAACTCGTTCTTCTGCCGTGAAGGTCTTTTTGGCCTCGACGCTTATGATATAGGTGAGTCGCGCTTCCCCCGTTATGGCGAGTGCTTTATGTGTACGATTCGCTGCGTCGATAAGAGCATAGACCTAGGCCTTCTCGTACGGAGTATAGGTTACCGAGGGAATCGTTTCCATAGCAACATTGAGTGCCGCGTTAGCGGCTGACGTAAAAAACCACAGCATAGCATGTGTCGATCATAGTCGCGCGAGGACTAGATCCGAGCGGTGTTAGTAATAAAGACTTTTACCATCCTCGTCGTGTCGAGGGTTTCGCAAGCACATGGGTGCCATACCCGTGGGGAGCATGCACTCTACGAACGTTCGTGAAGCGTAGTTTGTCCACTCTAGAGGGTTGTCGTCACTGTTAGGTGATCGAGCGTCGTGCTCGTTTCGTCCACCCGCAGCACGGTCGAAGTCGGCTGTGGGATTGGCTGAATTAGTTTGTTTTGTTGGCGTGGCAGTAAGACAGAAGGTTTCAACATAAGCGGCTAATCGTTGTAAACTATTTGTAAGCAATTGCAGTTGGCATGGCAGTTGCTCCGGCGCGTCACCAGAAGCAACGGGATAGAGGTCGTGCGGTAAAACTACGCAGTCTGCCACCTAATCTTTGGGAGTGTGTTTTCGTGCACCGTGCAGGAGACTCAAGTGATCAACACCCCGCGCGGCTAGCGAGAGCCGCGATGCCGTTTTGCGTGAGCGATAGCTCTCGCGAAAGGCAAAAGGTGGACACACAATCACTGATTGTGCGTCATATAGTTGGAGAGGTAATATTATTGAACCATGCAAACACAGTTAGTGTGGAAGATAACGTACGCAAACGTAGTTACAGTCACAGTCCCGCAAACGGAACAGTTACAACGACAACCAGCCTACAGGCGTGGTGTCGGGACAACAGAAGTGAGAGAGCTGTAGCCTAGCGAAAGCTCTGTACCGAGTCAAACAGTTTATCGGTATGTCCGATCTAGATATGTACTAATCATATCTAGAGTAGCTTACATTAGCTATCTGCAACTAATACGTATACGGTATTACTTACAACACTCCCCCTGAAGGTAGCTACGGGATGAAGCGCTGCATTGGGTCTTGTCCTCCAAGGATCGCACTTCGGTGTCTTGTTAGTGCACGTCCCGGGAGGGGTTTGGTGAACATGTCAGCCACCATCTGGTCAGTGGGGAGGTACCTCAACTTGATGGTTCCCTGTTCCACGTGGTCTTTGAGGAAGTGCCACTTCAGACCGATGTGCTTAGTCTTCTCGCTGACCAAGGCATTCTTGGAGTATGCAATGGCGCTTTGGTTGTCCTCCCAGATAGTGGTGGTTTCGGTGATGGGGGAGTTGAAGATTTCCCCCAGGAGTTGTCGGAGGTGGAGTCCCTCCTTGGTGGCGTCAGCCGCAGAGTAGTATTCGGCTTCACACGTGGATTGAGCCACACAAGTCTATTGTTTGGACTTGTAAATGACTGGCCCGCGTCCGAGGGTGAAGAGATAGCCGGAGCGAGACTTGCGGGTGCTGCTGTCGTTGGCCCAATCAGCGTCGGCAAAGCCTGTGAGTTGGAGGCTCTGGTCCAGGCCCCCCCCCAACGTGAGGCGCATGTCGATGGTGCCATGGAGGTAGCGGAGGACCTTTTTCAGAGCCTGCAAGTGTGCCTCGGTGGGCGAGGCTTGGGCAGAGCCGAGGATGCTCAACACCGTGGAGACATCGGGGCGTGTACAAACGGCGGCGTACTGGAGGCTGCCCATGAGGCTAGGGTAGACGTCCTTGGCCACTCCTGTGAGAGAGGGCGAGTTCAAGTGCGCAAGACCAGCGAGGAAGCCCGGGTCCATCGGAAGGGACGACGGCTTAGAGTCGGACATGCCGTACTTGGCGAGGATGTCGCGCAGGTACTTGGACTGGTCCAGCGAGATTGTGCGCGTGGAGCGATCGCGGGTAATGTGCATGCCGAGGAGTTGGGAGAGATCGCCTAGGTCCTTGATCTTGAACCGTGCTCCGAGTTGGGCTTTGAACGGTGCGAGCCAGGTGGCATCATTGCAGGCCGCGGGAATGTCATCGACGTACAGGGCGATCATGGCGAAGACGTGGCCGGTGCGAAAGATGTAGATGCACGGGTCGGAGACGCATTGTTGCCATCCATGGTCGACGAGCCACGCACGAAGTAGCATGTTGAACTCGCGGGGGGGACTGCTTAAGGCCGTAGAGGCAACGCTTGAGGTGGCAAACCTTGGACGTTCCATCGGTGAAGCCGAGGGGCTGGCGGATGCATACATCCTCCCGGATGGGGGCGTAGAGAAACGCTGTGTCGATGTCAAGCTGGCAGAGTTCAAGGTCGCGGGCGGCTGCGGTGGTGAGGAAGAGACGCAGGCTGGCCATGCGGATGACCGGGGAGAAGGTCTCCGTGTAGTCAAGTCCAGCGCGTTGACTGCACCCCTTGGCGACGAACCGCGCTTTGAAGCGGGAGACGTCGCCAGCTGTATCCGACTTGACTTTGAAGATCCACATGTTGTTAACGACCATGCGGCCGGGGGGGGGGGGGTCCACAAGGTCCCACGTGCCGTTGCTGATGAGGGAGGAATACTCATGTTGCATAGCGGCTTGCCATTGGGGGGCTTGGGCGCTGTCCAGTGCAGCCCGGTAGGATTTGGGTTCCACACACTCTCGGGCGGAGAGGAGGGCGATGGCAGTAGGGGACGTGCCGGCAGGTGTGTGTGGGGGACCAGTGACAAGGTCGGGGACGTGAGGGTGCTCAAAGATGTCCTCTCTTGAGCTTGGCCTTGTTCAGGATCACAACACGCCGTTACGAGGGTTGGTGGGTAGTCGGACAAGTGGGCAACCATATCGCCGTAGCGAAGGGGGTGGGAACGGAGCCGAGCATGGCGAGAGGCTGCCGGGGGGGGTAGGGGTGTGGGTAATGTGAGGTCAATGGGGTGGGACATGGGCGAGTCTGCGGGTACGTCGTCCGACGAGTCGGTGATGGTCGAGTCGACGGAGGGTTGAGTGTCGAAGCATGGGGTGTCTTCCTGAAAGACAACATGTACGGAGGTGGTGATACGACGCGTTTCCGGATTGTAGACACGATACCCGGGTGCGTCAGGGGGATAGCCCACCATGACGCCGCGAAATGCTTTTTCACTGAGTTTCCGACGTTGTTTGTCGGGGACCTTGGCGAAAACGGCGCAGCCGAAGACGCGGAACTTGGAGGCGTTGGGCACCGACGACGTAAGGAGTGTGAGGGGGACGCCCCCATTAGGTCCGACCGAGCGACTGTACGTGCGGTTGCGAAGGTACACAACAGTGCTGACAGCACACGACCACATGGAGTTGGGAACGGCCATGTTGTGGAGCATCGCCGATGCATTGTCCCGGATAGTGCGCCAGGGACGTTCGGCCTTGCCGAGCATGTGGTGGGCGTATGGGGCAGAGAACTGCACCCCGACGCCGAGGTGTGCGCACATTCGGCGAGTGACAGCAGCTTCAAACACAGAGTCTGAGTCAAACTTGAGGACCGGTGCGAACGCGCCCGTCTGGGAGTGATGGCGGGCATGCAGGTGTTTGATGTCCAAGAGGATGGTTTCCAATTCCGAACATGCGTCGTCTTTAGACTTAAGGAACCGCACCCACATGTAGTTGGTGTGGTGGTCGATGACGAGCAAGCAGTAACGGAGGCCATGTGGGGAGGGGACATTGACCGGGCCCCAGAGGTCTGCGGACAGGTTGAGGAGGGGGTGGGATGGCTTCGCGCAAGCGGCTGTGTTGCGTGGTGCAGCTGTGGCTTTGTGAAGTAAGCAAGAGTCGCAAGAAACTTTGTTTACAACGCTAGTCAACACAGGGCTAGTCGGGACACCGTGAGTATGCTGGGCCTGAAGGCTTTGCATGTTGAGGTGGCCATATCGACGGTGCCATAGGACGGGATCACACTGGGCAGTAAGGGCAACCTGAGGGGAGGGGTCAAGTGCCGCCGGTGCGGATGGGCTTGAAGGGAGGTTTGGCTGGTGGGGAAGGAGGTAGAGACCGTTTCCGGACGGTTCTAGCACACCCATGCCTGTGGGTACCAAAAGCAAACCAGTGTCAGAGTTGGAGGGGAATATGAATTCACAGCCGCTGTGAGTTTGCATCCAGCTGACACTAAGTAGTCTGCCGATACGCTGTGCGGAGCGAGATGATAGGTCAGGGGTGTAGAGTGCATAGACAGTGCGGTGAATGAGCTGGCCAGAGGCAAGTCTGACAGAAATCCGCACTGAGCCACTGCCCTTAACGTCAACGCCGACACCGCCCACGCGAGAGGGAGCGGAGGGGGGCGTGAATTTCACGAAGTCATCTCGGAACGCAGTGAGGTTAATCGAGCATGCGGAATCAACGACCCAAAACTTTGACAGGTTACGACCCGGGGCGAGGGAAGAGGAGAATGCCACAGAGCTGAATGGGACACTCACCTCGTCGTCAGCGTAGTCATCAGCGCAGTCCTCGAGGGTGGGTAGGCAGTCGGTGTCATCGGCGGGGGCGTCGTCGGCAGGGACGTCGCTTAGCAGCGCAGCGTGAGCAGAGGGGGTGCCGTCGGCGGCGCCGTACTTCTGGACTGTCAGCCTACGCTTGGCGAGATTCCACTTAAGGATAGCGTCATCCGTGGCAGTGCAGGCTGACATGAGATGGTTGAGGCTGCCACAAACGCCACACTTGTTGGGTCGATGGCCGCGAGGGTTACGGTGTGGTGGGCCTCGACCGCTGTGCGAGCCGCGGCCCGCAGCGACGAACGCGGAGATGGGAGGGGGTGATATGGCTGGAGCGGGTGTGTCCGGAGCAGGGTCGTCGTCCATGTTGTTCGCAAGGTGGAGAATGCTGGCCATCACTTCATCAGCCGACATGATGTAGTCCGTGTCAAAGGCGTTGATGACGCATTGCTTCGCCTGACCGTGTGGGCCGCTGCTGGAGATACCGCGCAGCATGAGGAGACCGAGGTGGTGGGGGTGGATGGCAACGGAGCCATCAACCAATTGGCATGTGTCGTTGTAGTCGTCAAAGGTCTGGCGCATGTAGTGGACATAGTCACTGAGTGACTGACCAGGGCGCTGTCTGACCGTCAGGTTGTCCAGGAGGGACAAGGAGCGAGCAAAAGACCGACAATCGAGGCGTTCACAAAGGATGTCCCACGCGGCAGCGGCGCAGTCAGGGCGTGCTGGAGAAACGCATTTCATCGCTTGGTCAGCGCGCTTATTCGCGCTGGCTGCATGGAGAAGCAGCGTGTAGGCGTAGTGTTGCGCTTGTTCGTCGAGCCAGACGCCGGAGTCGCGGATGGCCAGCTGTGGAATGAGGTATGCGGCCTTGATGGAGAGGAAATTAAGGAAGGTCCTCTTCCATTGCTTAAAGTCCGTGGTCGGGCACATGACGGGGACCGACATCTTCATGGACCGGTTGAGGGCGTCCTTGTCGAAGCCGGGGGCTTCGTGTGCCGCCCGGTTGATGACCACCGGGTCAATAGTGGGGCGACGACGACCACGGGTGGCGGGGTCGCCATGTTGGACTGGGGAGAGTGCCGGCCATGAAAGGGAGGAGGTGGGCCACCGGGAAAGGGAGAGCGGCCGGCCATGGGACGCGGCGGGCCGTACGAGTGCGGGTGGTCACGGTAGGGGGGGACGAGGTGAGAGGGCGCCTCCGGGATATGAGGGCCGGGGTGTTGAATGGAATATCCGGCGGGGGGGAAGGGGGGAGGTGGTGGGAGGTGATCAACCCGGATGGCGTGACGCGAGGGGTCGTGGTGCGCGTCGGCACGCGAGGGCTCGCGGGGCGCATCGTGACGGCGCTGTGCGACTGTGGGGTCGCCAACAGGAGCTGCAGGAGGTAGCAGCAGCAAAGACTGTTTCTGCGTCCGGGGGCACGAAACCAGGCTGGGGATGTTCAAGCAGGTGGAGGGTGTGGCCGTCGTGGCTGTCCCGGACGGGTTCGAGGTGAGCATCGTGGCGGCGCTGAGCTACAGGGGGGTGCGGATTAGCACCCGCAGCAGCAACAGCACCCTCGGCCGACTGCGAGTCGAAACGAGCTGTTAAGCGCGCCACTTGCGCAACGAGCAGCGCGAGAGTATCCGGGGGGTGATCGAGGGTGCTCTGGTGAGAGCCTGACTCAGGGGAGTCAGGGGGTGAAACATGCGGAGTTTTCTGCGCCATTTCGACAGAGGGCGAAAAAGACAGAGCGGAATAAAAAACAGGCAGCGGTAAAAACCGCTAGCCGGACTTGTGCCTAACAGCGGTATGCAAAGAGACGGCCTGATGCCCGCCGACCCCTCGGCCTGTAGCCCCGGGGTGTCTCAGAGCACCTTCTCTGTATCCTCCACCCAGTGTGGGGCACAAGTCGAGGCCAAGGCCAGGACAGGTGGAGCGCTGCGCTGGTGGCCGAGATGCTAGAAGATAATATAAAAATAAAAAAGGTAAGCTACGGCTGGCGTGCAACCTGTGGATGCGTATTCACCCGACAGTGCACCCCCCCGTTCTCCAGCTTGGACTTGTGTGCACCCTGTCCACACACGACGAGTGCGTCGGTGTGGGTGGCTGACTATCTCCGTCGGGTGGCTGACCTAAGAGGGGTGGTGGCGGGTTTTAAAATCGCAGTTTATACTGGCGATACCGCCGACTACAGGTTGAAAGTACTAGGAGTCTAAAGAAACTTGCCTTCTGCGGGAGAGCTGTCGATCGCAGCTCGCCGAACCAGGTTGTCGCGCGTGAGTGACGTGAGGCGGGGGCCCATAACCTATTGAACCATGCAAACACAGTTAGTGTGGAAGACAACGTACGCAAACGTAGTTACAGTCACAGTCTTGCAAACGGAACAGTTACAGCGACAACCAGCCTACAGGCGTGGTGTCGGGACAACAGAAGTGAGAGAGTTGTAGCCTAGCGACAGCTCTGTACCGAGTCAAACAGTTTATCGGTATGTCCTATCTAGATATGTACTAATCATATCTAGAGTAGCTTACAGTAGCTATCTGCAACTAATACGTATACGGTATTACTTACAACAAATATATGCGGACATTTGACTATCAATGCGCGTGTACGCGCCTTCACCGTTGGGGGAGATGTTGTACCATCGGAGGTAACGCATGTTACCGAGTAATTCTAGCCATGTAATTCAAACCTCTATATCACCAATATGACCAATTAAGTTGTCGCTCACAATGTTTGCATTACGTTTTTTATGCCAAGCGCACAGCCTTGTACCTCGGTACCGGTCGCGTTATTCCTCCGCATCCCGATCTCATTCCCCGTGTCACCCGCGAGGCCGGGACAGCACAGCTTTGACCACTGCGTATACGCTTGTTTCCCATCGGAAAGAGGGAAGCGAGCGCGTATATCGTCTCGTTGTCGTATAAGGGCTTTGCGCCGCTTACCCGTAATCGGATCTCCCTCGATCGATCCTCCTTTGCGGCTAGGCAATACGCACTATGTCAGCTACGATCGCGTCTATCGCTATAGCTTTGGGCGCACTAGACCTCAAAAAAGCGCGTGGCAGAGGGGGGGTGTAGGGGACACTGATATTTGCTAGATCTTGCCTTTCGGTCCGAGCGTCCGATTCCACAAGACCTACGGTGGTCTACATATGCAAATTATGTGGGGAGTTCCCGAAAATATGCCCCGAATAGTATACACGGAAGTAAATTGTCGAAAAGCTAATCTCTACTACGTAAGGCCCTTAATAATTTGTCGGGCCGGGGGTCCCACAACTTATCTGAGTGTTACGTTTTCATGTCCCGTACCGCCGCTTAGTTATGCGAACACTGCAAAACGAGATTAATTTTTTGAAAATAATTGTATTTGCTGGGGTTTTTTTGGTGACGGATTATTTTCAATATAGTTGGTACCAAACAATATATGCCCATTCCGCCGAGGTTGATAGCCTCCGCCGAAAATCAAAATGAAAATTATTTACAATAATACCAATAAACTCGACCGGTTGTTGTCTAACGGGCATCATTTGCTTAGCCATTTAGGACACTTAAAGAGCAATTATTGGGCTGGGTACTCTTCCACCATGTACGCCTATCGACACACCTATCTGCAATGTGTGCCGACGTTCTTCGGAGGTTAAAATCAGTACGCAACCGCAATAATTGCTACAGTCCCCCGCCTTAGCAATAGCAGTAGAAATGATTTCGTAATCAAGAGAAAATGAGATACAAAAAATTAGAGCCACTTGTCAAGAGCTGCAAAATGAAATTGTTGCTCGACCCTCACGATGCACGGCCCGCTCTCACCGAGCCGGGGTGCCAACCGGCCTAGCCCAATCGGCATTCGAGAGGGGTGACGGGCCAACCTAATCTAGCTCCCGCGTGACTTCGGTCTTGCTAGAGAAGGGAAGTGAAAGGCTACTAAAAAACCATTCCCCTTCCTCACGTAGTCGCTCGTCGATCCCGCCATCGCATCCCGTAAGCCCCGCCCCAAGGTACTCGTAGCCGCTCCTCCCGTAAGACTAGGGATCACCCATCGATACATCATCGATAGTATCAACATCACCCGTTGATGGTGTCATCGATGTGATAGGTTGCACCTTCGACATCGACATACACGATGGGAGTAGTGCTAGTATCAATGCCATTATTAATTATCAAAGCAATTGGAAATTATTGATTATCAAAGCCCGATGTATTGATATATCGTCCCAAATATCGATACATCGGCGATAATTCTGGCTTAAATTTCCATCGATGTAAACACCCAAAACTATCAACACCATCAACATCGACAATCCAAGATATCAATACTATCAACATCGACGTTTCAAAATATCATTCTCATCAACATCGACAATATTCACTTGATCCCTAGCCTTATCCTCCCGTCGCGACTTTTCCTCCTTGTCGAGGTCCCTCGTCACCTCGAGGGCCGGTGGTGGGGGGGGGGGGGGGGGGGGGGGGGGCAAGACTATCACACAGAAAATGCTAGCGCTCTTGCCGCCGCGCTTACTACATTTCCCGGTCATTTCCCCGGCTAATTCCTGTTGGTATCCGGATACAATATGGACAACCAACTAGCGGTTGTACCTTCCGCCCACCGATCGCGCGTCCGTCGAGCACCCTTGTTTCGAGTGCGAGCCTCCGCGCTGACCCGGGCTCGCACTCTCTAATATGAGGTGTGCATGTCGATAGTGGGTAGCGGTGGGGTAGGGGATGGTCATCACTGCCGGATCCGACAAGGACGCGGGGAGGGAAATTATTCAAACCCTCCGTACATAGATTCCCGGCGGCGGTTTATCTTGAAGATAAACCCGCCGCCGGACCTCGCCGCTCTTCCCGTCGCGACAGCCCTCCTTGCTCTTGGTCTCGTGCTGCCCCCCTTGGGTCAGTTCGAGATCAGTTCGACGTCAACAAGCATGTCGACGTGTAGCGGGCTCCCTTCCCTAGCGTTGCTTCCCGGTTGTCAGCCGCCAACTCTAGCACCCTAAACCCGCCACTGATCCGTCCGTACACTCTTCGCCAAAAAAGATTCACATATATACATGCCCATTCCCCCGAACGGAACAATATCTAAGTAGTACTTACTAGCGAAAAAGCATATCGGACAAGCCGAGTAATAGATCTTCGTGTTGGTGTACGGATATCATGATTTTCCAAAACTCTCCGTACATGGCTTCCCGACAATTGTTGATCGTAGCTGCCCGTACTTCGTTTAGCCTCCTACCATGCAAAGCACGGCACGGCATGAGGCTTACTAGCGCCCACCGAGTGGGGGTAGAGGTGGGTGTCTACGGGCATGCAAGCTCACCCCCCTCCGGGCCGCCGCCGCTGCACCGCCGGCGGGCACATGGCCTCCGCTATTGAAATTGAAATTGTTTACAACAATACCAACAAACTAGACCGGATGTTGTCTATCGGCCGTCTAAAGCTTAGCCATACGGGACACTTAAGAGCGAAGATTAGACCGGGTACTCTTCGACCAAGTACACCTATCGGCGCACCTATCTACAATGTGTGCAGACGTTCCTCGGGGGTTAAAAAACTGTAAGCAACCGCAATAATTGCCACAACCCCTCCGCCTACTGCGCAGTAAGAACATAAAACTTTGTAATCAAGAAAACCAGATATAAAAACGAATCCACTTGTCAATAAATGCAAAACTAAACTGTTGCTCGACCTTTACGATGCACGGCCCGCTTCCACCATACCGGGGTGCCGACCGACTTAGGCCGATTGGCGTTCGGGAGGGACGACGGGCCAACCTAATCTAGCTCCCGCGTGATTTCGGTCTTGCCGAAGATAGGAGGGGAAAGGCTGGCAAAAAAAAAACCTCCTCACGTAGGCGCTCGTTGATCCCGCAGTCGCATCCCGTAGACCCCGCCCCAAGGTCGTTGCCGCTCCTCCCGACGCGACGTTCCTCCTTGTCGAGGTCCCCCGTCACCTCGAGGGCAGGGGGGGGTGGGGGGGGGGCGAGACACACGGACAAAGGGAAAAGATGGTGCTCTTGCCTCCGCGCATTGATTTTCCCCGCTCATTTCCCCATTTTTCCTCTATTTGGTACCCGGGTACATGTCTAGTACCCTCCCCCCTCTGATCGCGCGTCCACCGAGCAGCCATGTTCGAGTGTGGGCCTCCGCGCTAACCCGATCCCACACTCTCTTTTAGGTCTGTCAAGCGGTAGTATGTGTCGAAAGGGGGGGGGGGGGGGGACAAATCACCGTAGCCGGATCCTTCGGGCCGCGGGTGCGCGGAAATTAATCAAAACCCTCCGTGTTGCGGGGTTTTCCGGCGTGTCGCACCCCCCGTCGCAACTATCCTCCTTGCAGCCCACGCGTACTCCCCCCGCCGGGAGATGTAGCATGGCGACGTAGTAGTCCGCCAATGAACGCCATGCCCTAGTGTTGCTTCCCGACTGGCAAAAAGATCCGGCGCTACAGTTACGCTCGTACCCTCCTCACGTTCCCCCAAAGATCAATGGCCCAACCCGTATTATTCGCACGCAGGACGGCAGCCACTCCCGTGTCTCTGCGTACGTTTTCGACCTCTATTGGGGGAACTAAGGGAGATCCCCGGGGTAGGGTAGGGAAGTAACCTCTACGCCGGGTACGGACATCATTTTAGTTTCAAAAAAATCCTTCCGTGAATGACTGTCCGGCGGCGGCTAATCATCAGGATCGCCGCTGCCTCACCTAGCCGCTGCTACGCTTGCAACCGACCACCGCCATGTGTCATGTTGTGCTTCTCCCCCCGGGAAGGCTCGACTGGCATATGACTGGTCGACGGCGAGCGAGCGCCCTTTCATGGCGGTGCTTCACGGCTGACCATCGCGAGCTCCAACGCTCGCGTCCCACCGATGATCATGCCGCACCCCTCTCGCTACCACACGCTCCTCAGGTACATGCCCCGCGCCCCCAAATTAGGATTGTATCTAGTAGTATTTGGCCACGAAAAACATATCGGTCGGGCCGAACGGGAGATCTTGGCGCCGGTATTGTACATAATTGTTTGATTCAAAAGCCTTGCGTACATGGCTTTCCCAACAGCTGCCGATCCATCGGATCGCACTGTCGGCCCTTTGAGCCCCCTACCGTGCCAAGCATGGCACGGCTACGGGGTTTCCAGCGCCCATCACGTGGAGATGAGGAGATGCCGATTGGCTTGCGAGAGCACCCCCCTTTGGGGCCGCCGCCGCTGCCCCGCCGGCCAGCGACGGCCTCCGCTGTGGGTGTCGCCGCGCTCTTCTCCTCCAGGGGCACGATTAGGACGGCGCCATACCTAGAGCAACGAGTGCAATGTCAGAACGTTGCTTCCCGGTTGTGCCCAGTCGTGCTCCAACACCACGGATTCGAATACATTCCCTCGCACTCACCAAAAAGCAAAGACGGCCATGTTTACATATCCCTCCGTAGGGCTACTAATGGACACATGTGTACGCTAGACTCCGGGGGAGTCATGGCCCTCCACCTATAGGTGTTCGCTATAGGTGTTCGCAGCTCATTGGCGATGCGATGCGATGGGTTCATATGCACAATATGTTCCTATCGGGTACCGACTTTTGGCGGGACTTGGATAAGGCGTAAAACTCCGTTCCGGGAAGCGGCGGTTCTAACCCCCTTCATGCCATTCCGTATGTTCCTGGATTATCACGTTATGGGCCCTCCGCGTACTGCGGGGTTTACTAGGGCACCGGCCGGAGTTCATGGGATGATGTCCATTAAGGGGGAGTGTTTACATATCCCTCCGTAGGGCTACTAATGGACACATGTGTACGCTAGACTCCGGGGGAGTCATGGCCCTCCACCTATAGGTGTTCGCTACAGGTGTTCGCAGCTCATTCGCGATGCGATGCGATGGGTTCATATGCACAATATGTTCCTATCGGGTACCGACTTTTGGCGGTACTTGGATAAGGCGAACAACTCCGTTCCGGGAAGCGGCGGTTCTAACCTCCTTCATGCCATTCCGTATGTTCATGGATTAACATGCCCATCAACCATCCCTACATATCCAACAGCCGTTGCTACTACTCCCATACCTCTACTTACTTACAAGCTTCCGCATCAAACAACGATGTAGTCATGGGATCATAATGCATCTCCTGCATCATCCGCATCAATGAGTCCGTGAATTAGCACCATATTTGATATTTAATGCGTCCATGAATTAGTGCCTTATTTAATCCATGCGTCCACGAATTAGTACCCCACTTAAGCAACGCGTCGATAAATTATTGTCTTCATTAATCAATGCATCCATGAATTAGTTATTCATTTAATCGGTGCATCTACGAAATAGCGGTGTATGTAATCAATGTACATCAAATTATCTACACAATTCCGGGACTTCGGTCCAATCGATTCATCCCCTTTGAAATTTATTGAATAACATAATTGTAGAAGTCAATAGCAATACAATCTTGCTAAACTAAATAGAGGACTACAATCCGTTGAAAATCCGGATAATCGTTTCATTAAATTTGTACGTGTGAGGCGACCGATGTAGATGCATCAATCTGATCGTCCCGCATTACCGGCATCAATGCATCCATTAATTAGTGCCCTACTTAATCGACGCGATTATGAATTACTGCCTTATATCATCAATGCGTCATCGACTTAGTGCACCACTTAATCGATGCATCCACAAATCAGTGTCCTATATAATCGACGCGTCCACGAATTAGGAAAATAATAAAACAGATTATGCATCAAAATTTCATGCATTGCAGTTGATGCTTGATCGTTAATTTCTGAGGATGATGAGGAGGCTTATTTACTTATAGTGTGGATACAACTTGACAATGGGCAAACATCGGTGTATACACGAGGTGGCTCGAGGAAAAGATCTTCGATCAATAGGTACGTACATTCAGCTCATAGCCATGAATAACCAAGTTAGTTCCATTTACAATTTTGTGCGGATCGCAACTTTTAATTGCATGCGAGACACAGCCGCACGTTTGTAAATGGTTATCGCGTCCGACACCGGGAGGTCAGGGTGATGCCGACGGTCGTGCGGGCGGACCCCCTCCGGGGCCCCGCCGCTGAGCCGCGAGCGGACGCTCCGGACTCTGAACAAAGTGTTTGAATACCGGGATATAGCTTAGAAGGTATTAATATTAAGCACGTCAAAGTCGATGAAGACATTGCTACAGCTAGGGCTGTGTTTATTTGAAATTGGCATCCCAGCACACACACACACACACACACACACACACATACACACACACTCGCGCGCGACGTCAGAAACGGGGTCATCAAGGGGGTGGGGTGGAGACAAGTAATCATATGTGTGCAATGAAAGGACTCCCGCTTATGACACTATAGAGCCTGCATGGAGTATCACAACCACGACTCCTTCGTGGCAAGTAATGGGCGAGTGAGATGGCCAAGTCTTGCGAAATAATAGCAATCTCTTGCAACCGAGGTGAAGGCGATTGCGTAGCACATGCATACGGGTAAGCCAACGATGGGTCAACTGGGTTACAACTGTCGGTCAGATGTTGGGGCCAGAATAACTTGCCCTCGACCAGTTTTTCACTACATCGTCATCATTAAGCGGATCTACCCACCCTTCGAAGCGCCTTCACTCACCACCCAAAACCGCAAGCGGTGACATTCTTCGCGTTTGGGCCACTCTATGCAATATGAGACTGATATACAACATATGTACTAGTTGGCTATCTTAGGGCCCCTCTAGCTAGAACTCGCGATCTCCGTATCGTTTAGATATGGACAATGACTTCAGATAGATCTGATCGTCCATGTCCAACATGTTTTTTCTTAATCAATTTCTGGCATGACAATTATTCCGGCATTTGTCTCGAGGGGTTATCGGTCGTGCCACATATCGGGGTTTCTTGAACCTGCGTTTAGGCCTCAAAGTCTATGCCAAACAGCTAAGCCGAAGAATTAAGGACATGGTCTTCAAATAGCGCGATGAATTGTGTTGAGACTGAAATTACCTGCAAGCCGTGCATTCCTTTACATACGCCCAAGGTTTAAATTCAACTCGTGTATATTTTACAAAGTGGTGGCGAAATCTAAAAATTACATGCAATGAAGAGGAAAATCAGCAGAAGGGGCGGACAAGAACATAAACGTGCGAAGTCCGTCAATCACACACTCAATGAAACGAATGTTCTGTTACCGCTCCCGTTGGGCTCCGCTGACAGGTGTGCTCCCTCGACTACTGGCATGCCCTCGACGAGCGAACGTCGTTGCGTCTTGCACATATGACAGCTCTGCGCGCATATCCTTGAATTGTGCGAGTTTTTCGGAGAGGCTATCCTCGATGGCCTCCATCCAATCCTAACGCAGTGACGCAGCACAGCAATTGAAATCAGCTTTATAAAGACACCGCGCTTTGGCTAATTCGGTCACAGATTTCAATGCACGTCTCTATCGAAGTGTTAGTTTATTTATTGACTATTCAGTATGTAGGTTTTAGGTACTGTAGGTAGTAAGAACCCATAGCAGCCCCTCTGTCTTTGGACTGATGTGTCTTTTCTTAACTTGTTACACCAAAACCGAGTGATGACTTCTTTCCAAACTCACCTGGAGCTCGCCTTGCTGATGCTCTTCCGTGGTGAATGCTTGCGCCGAGTCAAACGTGAACGAAGCGTCCTCACTCTCCACTTCCGCTGCCTTCATCGTATTCTCTATATCATTACCCAGTAGCGAGCTTCCACCAACGTCGGAATGCTGTGATATAGCGCTGCACGCCCCCAACGACGCGCGCTTTTGGCCGCCGATCGAAGGCGACATTCGCATCCCTTCTCCCAGAGAGCTGCGACGGCGGCGGTTTATTGAGTCGTCAACCGCGCCACCGGTATTGTCTTCCCTCGTCTCCAACTCGCTGCTGCGCTCACTCCAGTCGACCCTGCCATCCTCGCGTGACACCTCCTGTATCAGCACAGCCCCCATCACAGGTCAGGCATGAGGTGGCTCCTGTGGCGTTAAGTTGGATCGAAAACTCGACAAGCATGACCTATGCGCAGAAACGTAGTCAGCGCACCAGAGAGCGGGCACTGTCGAATGCGTGGATCTTTCGGGTGGATTTCGCGGGTGGTGTGGTAAAGAGGTGCCGCCTGATTGGCCCGACGGACTCGCCACGACGAGCAGTATTTTTCTCGTCAGGGCCATCGACGTTCGAGACACCGATGGCGCGTAGGACACCTCGACCTTTAAGCTCGGACACGGTCTCGCCGTCTTGAGTGTCTGACGCGGGGACGGTGGCGCTGTTGTCGTCTTTGCGTTTGGAGTTGGGCGACACCGGTAGCTGCTCCACCAAGCCGTTCAGCTCAGTCAAGATACGTCTCACTCGGCCTTGCTGCAATCCCTGTCGACAAATAGCGTTACAAGGTTAGGTATCATCGCCTCGTCACTGAAACAGCGGTCACCGCCAGAACTCGAAAACGACTGAGCTGAAAAAGGGGCCTCTTTTACGAAAAGTATTCAACTGCACAGGGAAGTCGACGACTCTACGTACCGTGGATGAAGCGGTAGCAGTTTTCTCGATTCTGTTCGCTTTATCGATGAGTTTCGACGGGGCGCTTCCGGGTGCTGACACGCCGCCCCACGTCATTGAGAGCACGCGGAGCAGGCGCTGATCAAGATCGGGGCGACGTAATGCCTGAGCGTGGCTTTTAATTTCGTCCACGTCTTTCTGCCACCTCGCGGGAGCTGTTCGGGAGGCGGAGTAGGAGTAGCTGCTGTTTTCCGTCGCCTTGCTGCTTTTCGTGACTGGCTGCGGGCTAAAGTACGAGCTTCTCGTAGGAGCAGCCTCCTCCGGTAAGTTCTCACGAAATGGAAGTGACGGTCGAGGAGAAGACAGCCGCATGGGCTTATCTCCAGCATCCGCATGGATGCTCCGAGCCATTATCTGGCTGTATGTATCCTTGACGCTGGTGTCCAGCCCACGTAGTCTCATGCTGTTCACTACCCGCGCATAGCCCGAACGTCTCAGCACTCCATAAACTCGCGGGACAGTATTTTGCTGACGTCAGCAGAACCGTCTACGGTCTACCTGTCGTCTCCCATAGTCCCATATTACCAGGCACGGGAACAAAGTTGCACCGCATACCTTTCAGTTTGAGCTTCACTAGTTTGCTGGCCTCCCTGAGCTCGGATTTCGTTTCCCACAAAATCGTTTCCGCTCGCTCTCCCGCTGCCGACATCTGTTCGCACAGCAACACACGTTCAGCCGGCGCGTCACAGCGTACTCGCGGACTCAATGAAAAACAGCCGGTCCCAGACTCGCAACGTCTGGCCGCAACAGGGGATGCTGCCCAAATAATGCAGCACACTATTCACTCTGCGGTTTCTACTTATCGAATTGACGTTAAACCGGGTATCAGCTGCACACCACGAATATCTAGTCCCCCCCCCCGCCCCCGGCACTGCTGCTTCCCGTACCGGGTACCAGATGCAACTATGCAAGTGAGCTTGCGACCAGATGAACGGCAAAACCCGGGCGCCTCACTGAACGGCACCCTTTCCTCGGGTGAAAAGAGAAACCAGGCGCCCCAATGGCTACAGATAGCCTGACATGCAGTGCTTACAACCTGGGCTGTACTCGCGTAGCGAGTTGTTGACAGAGCCTTTCGAATTGTTAGCTGTCGGGAGCTGTTGTCGGATTGTCGGTTATGTCCGCCGCGGGTATCACCTCTGTCGAAAGACGGACGAGAATGAATGGACGCCTGTAGGGGATGTTTAGAGTAGCTAGTTCTATTTTGGCAACCAACGATACTCATCAAGCAATGATTCTCATGTGGCCTATCCGACTTGACCTTCACAAAAAAGCGCGGGGTGATTGATGCAAAACGCCTCGGCAGCACTGTTGGTGGTAGTCGTGAGAAGGCTGCCAGTATCGTAGCAGTTCCTCTCCACCGCCAACAATAACCTAAATCAAATGCATTAATAAGCGGACCATTAGCACAAGCATTGTACGTATTCCCCTACAACACTGAAAGTATCACGGTAATACTTGGTACATGAATGTAATCAAAATCCAATTATATTCTTATTCCCTCTAGGGATAGCTTCATATCAAAAAATCCGACGCGATATGCCGACGTACCGAAACGTACCAAAACGTACCAAACGTACAACCACGTACCAAAACGTACCAAACGTACAACCACGTACCG
>JAPMLY010001905.1:0-78773 GCA_026401115.1 Tetraselmis chui | reverse complement strand
CACTATACATCCCTCGTGGATCCCCCTCCTCTCCCCTCACCTCCCCCGTTCACCCCCCACCCTCCAATCCGGCATCTGCACCTCCCACACCACTCACTCCACCCCCACCGCACCCACCACACACTTAGACACAGAATACCTCACCCCCTCCGACCACCACTACCCCCCCTGCGACGTAACACGCATCATCTCCAAACACAAAGACACAGAATACGGCCAAACGCAGTACATGGTCGAATGGGCCCCGGAACACCTCACGGAATGGGACATTCAGCTACAACTCGACGACGGCTTCCGCCTCATCTCCTCCACTCCCACATCGGTATGCCTCCCCTCCCCCTCCCCCACCACATGCTCCATCTGTCATGACCCCCTGCACACAGAACCCTCCTCCACCTGCTGCACATGCCCGCACTATGCCATACACTCCCAATGTCGCCCAGCTCAAGGACCCACCACATGGCAGTGCGAGTGGTGCGCTCGCGGCCAACGACACGACCTTACCCGCCTCCACGAAGTGCAGTGGGCCCCGTGCCTACAACTCCACGACACCATCAGTGAGACCCCCTCCGGCCCCACCGCCCTTACCGCATTTAACTCCGGCTATGTCCCCTCCACCGCACCCATTTTGCCAAAACCCGGACCCCCTCCGTGGTCACACCCACTTATCACATTCAACCATGACCCCATCAACCCCGACCTCGACATGCTCCCTACCGGTAAATTCGCTATCCACGCACACCCATCACTCCACGACACCACCATACTCTGCACTCCCGACGGCCGCGCGGTCACCACCCTTAACGGCCCCCGCGTCCGCCACCTCTACCAACTCTTTCGCCCCGACCTCTCGCAGCATACGTTCGAAGAGGAGGTCTATCACCTCCTCACCCGTCTAGGTTCCCGCTCAGAAATCCACTCACCCACACCCGCCACCACCACCCGAAATAGATGGGCCACTAGAGAAGACCTCCTCACAGCCCTCCGTCACACATTCCGCATCCAGACAGAACTCTACTCCGACCCCCTCAATAAATCCCTTCACTCCCACACATACCACTCCCTCTATCCCGAAGATATAGTCTTCTCATCCAGCGGTAGCAATGCCCCGCACACCTGGCAAGGCACCAGCATAGCCAACCCCGAATACGACCACGAATGCATGAGACGAGCCATGGAACACGCAATCACCAGCGCACACCTCACAGCCCCTCACACACCCAGCGCAACCATCCTCATCCTCCCCCGATGGGAACACACACCCTATCGCCACTCCAAATACATCAACTCCCCATACACCCACCACCTTTACACCCTCCCCAATGACGCAAACACATTCCTACCCCCCGACCAACACACTGGCAACCCCACCCCCACCCCATTCGGCACACGATGGATGGTCGACATATACCTCGTCGCCAACCCCCTCGCACTCTCCACCCTCCCATCACCCACAGCCATGACCGCACTTCACAACACTCTCGAATCTATCTACGACACTCACCTCCCCAACCCCATCATCACCCCCCCTCCTCCACACCTCATTGTCACCTACTCACCCCACTCAGCAGGTATATACCACCGCCCCCCAAACCCAACTCACCCCCTCACATACCCCCTCCCAGACCGCGTACATCTAACGTACCCCCCCACCAGAGGCACCCTTGCTTGGAACTGGCAGGACTTTGTATACACAGACGGCTCGAAAAAAGGCAGCTCGACCCCCCTCGGAGCAGCAGCTACCCACCCCGCCTCGGACACCAAAGTCAAAATCCTGGTGACCTCTACCCCTCCCTCCCATACAATAAATCGGGCTGAATTAGCTGGCATAGATGTAGGCCTCCAATTTGGCCGCACCCACCTCCTCACAGACAGTGCGTGCTCCCTCCGCCTCATACAAGGCTACTTAAACTGCCCTTCCGCTTACCGCCACAACATTCATCGCGACACCCTCTCATCTATCACACACACCCTTAAAACCCGCTGCGAAGCAGGCATCCGTACACACCTCGGCAAAATCAAAGCCCACAACCATTCCCTAGGCAACGACCTCGCAGACACACTCGCAAACCAAGTCGCGGATGGTCACCCACCCGACACTTTATACACCACAGGTTCTGAAGTCACAATAGGCCACTGGACATGGCCATACACCCTCCTCCCACAAACCCTAGGGGACCCCATACCCTACAGATACACCAACCTCAAATCCGACGCACACACCTACAGCACAAAACACACACACACTCCTCTCTCGCAAACAACCAAACACGGAGCCCTCCTCGCCCGCGCCGCGAAGGACGGCGCCGATTTTTCTTACCACAAAAAACACTCAACCCTCACAAATATCCAGTTCACACACAAACAAGAATTCATGTGGGGCGTCCACAACACCCGCCTACTTACTCACAACCCCACCCTGCGCTGCCCCCTATGTGGTCAATTCACCAGCAACGGCCACATGGCCGGTAACTGCCCCTCTATGTCTGGTCTAAGACAGGACCGACACAACAGCGCTCTGCAACTCCTACTCTCCCTACTGGAACGCCACAACGGAGGACGTTGGGAAACCATCACCGCAGACTTCGGTAACAAACCCATAAAATCGTTTGCTTCCCCCACCCCTGCCCTCACTCCACTTGACTGCCACCCACCTCACCCCACCCACATGCCCACCCGACTTGTTGCTGCTGACGAAGGTCTCTCGCCTGACTCCCTAACCTCATGCCCCGCCGTCCTCCCCCCTGAGATTCTCCCCCCCCTGCTTCGTCCCCCTGCACACAAACCTGACTTCATCCGCATCCTCGAACCCCGATTCGTTGGTCACTCCAACGGTCGCCGTCGCTACGCGTCCATAAAAAAGATTCAGATAGGGGAATGGAAGTACTGCACAGACAACAACCTCTCCCACACAGCCGACCTCATACGTGACAAATACACACCCCTTGCGAACGCCATCAGAAACCACTGGCCAGGCACAGTGGTCGACATCCTCCCCATAGTCATGAGCCGCACAGGTACACCGCACTCCTCCACCATCACGAGTCTCACCTCCCTTCTCACCGCCCGCACCGACCCTCCAGATAAACTCGTCTCCAAAGCACATCTCGACACATCTCGCATTCTTGCACAACTCCATACGCATTCTGTCCAATGGCTGCATCACCTCCTACGCATATACCGCATCAAGTCCCGCACGACCTCCCGCCGCGCATCCGCACATTGCCCCCTCGCACGACCCTGAATGCACACAACCTTCGCCTCTAATTGCACCCTCCCCGGGGGGGAGTAAAACCCCCGAACACCCTTGGAGAGGTTGGAATAGGTGGTTAACGGTCTAGCCCTGACTTGTAAGTTCCCTGTATGGCATAGTTGGGAGGGCCCAGAGACAGCAGCCGACGCATCCGGCTTTTGGTGAAAAACCGGCGCATACGGTACATGTTGTAAACAATTTCAATTTCAATTTCAATTACGAAACTACAATGTCGAGGCCTTGGAGTGCACCAACCCTTGGACAAACTTATGCGCCCGTACATGTCCCTCATCCTCGGACATGACGTTCTTGTAGCATAGACACTCAGCGTACTTACAACATCATGTTCGCCGAACACCTAATGTACGTACAACAGTACAATTCAGAGGCACTTTGAGTTGGCGAAGACCAACGGCTAGCCCCCCTCGCTGGTAACCCAGCCACAATGGCATGCTTCGTCACAAGGCTAGGCAATCTTGTCACGATCAAGGCATAAAGTCTACAACCGTATTTCTATGCGGTCAACAACTTCTATAGGGACCATGGCCGAGGCCCAGTCGTGTTGGGTGACGTCGTTGCGCGAGTGCGAAAGGGATTAGCAGCGTCACATACGTACCACGAGGACGGATCGACTTAGTTAGTACGAGCTTGTATCGTTACACTTGTCCTATTTGTTTTCTTTTCGAGAGATGGCGCAGAAATTGAGTGCCTTACTAGGGGTATCGTCACCACACAACAAGGTGGAATCATTATGCACCATCGCGAGCGAAACGGACAACGAGGAGTGAGTCGCAGCAGAACACCAAATGAGGTGTTCCAATCATGGGCTGCTCATCATAGAATAGTCGGCATGCTAGATTATTTCGACACCCGTAGACTACGGAGGCCGTCTACCGACAAGGCCCCACGGTATCGCTAGGCAATCGGCAACCGCGAAAAATAAGTCAATTGGTCAGCGGACACCCTTTCGAGCTGGATGAAGCTCGTCCTCACCGACATTAAGGTCAAACCCCCGGACGACTTCGCGTAGATGACGTCACATTCACTTCGAAAACGTGCGACCACAGCCGCTACTAACGCGATCGCGGTTAACATGCAGAAAATTGATTTTCCCGGCGGTTGGGTGACGGAGTCAAGCGTCGTGCTCGACTACATCGACCCCACTATCGTCCCCACGACCGCGGAATGGTACGTCTTTGGTAAGTTCGCGCCTTGGGACGGTTAGCTGCAGACTACCCGCTAGATGGCAAAAGGACGGCATTACGGAGCCCCCTAGTGCTTTGAAAATGGTCATAATGTTATATTATAAAGGTTTCAATTACGTGGGGGCTAAATTAGCAAGAGTGGCCATGACGCTTCGCAAGTCTAGCAATCTAGGCTAGCTTTTACATGCGCTGCCTTAGTAAAAATCACCCTATATATGACGCGCCGCACACGGCGTTAGACCACCTTCTGCCTGTTGCGCGAGCACAGCTCACGCAAACCCACCCTCCCTGATTCCATCTTAATAATACGTGTTCAAGGCCCTTTGGCCCTGTCAGCCTTTTTTCTGTTGGTAAAAGAGATACACCTTTGGCGTACCGGAGCCCGCACTACTTTGTAAATCCGACATTTATGGTATTATTGACAAGACAATCACGGAATCCACTACAACACGCAGGAAAGGAATCACTAAGGCTGCATTTCATATAATTCCGCAACTGCAGATTTTTGTACCGGGTACCGTGTACGAATCATTTTATCGCGACATCCACGGACCCGCACATCTTAACACTGGTGTTTCATATAGATATGTACCCACAGATCGAAAAGATCCGTGGATTTGATTGTGTGGACGCTTCGGGCGCCCGCAGATATCGAAAAATGTGCAGCCGCTTCCATATCGGACGAACGATCCGCACATTTTAAAAGTACTTTAAGATAGTATTCGGTATCGGTACGCGCTCCCTGCAGCAATTCCTCGCCCGCAGCGCATCAGCAGGGCGCAACACAATATTGGGGCAGTTCGGTCAATGACACCCTTCGAACTTCAAACGAGTGCGAGCGCTCGCCAAAATATCCTCACGCGCGCCATCAACAGTCAAGAGGAGGTAAGAGACTAAGTAAGTCGACGTTTGCGTGTACCGGTGAAGGATCGGGAGTCCGAGCACGACCACGCGGAAGACGAGAGCGGTGGTGGAAGGTCTCACGAAGCGCGACATACTACCCAACAAGTGCACGGAGCGAGGAGCATAAAAGGAAGGCGCGGACGGTGTGTGCGAGGAGGGTGAGGAAGGCGGCGGTGAGGAGGTTGGTCAAAGCTGGCTCATCTGGCACGCCGACGAGGATATCGCATGGTTTTGCGCGGCCATCGCCCCAACAAGTTTCACCTGAAGCGTACCCGCCTACCCGGTACCGTGATGGCTAGCGCAAAGAAGCTTGGAGTGCTCGGGCATGGCGGCGTCATGGCCTCATGGGAGGCAGCGATGCTTGTGTAATCTGTATTTGTAGCGTTTGCAACAGCTATATGTATGTGCGGCTCCGGAAATATATGAAACGCGCCTTTCGAGTACCTCATTCCCGGTTGTAGAAGGACCTTAATGTACAAATTTACTGCACATGTAGTATTTGTACGATTGTCTGCGGGAACGGCTACGGATTTATATAGAACGTGGTCTAGAGCCTATATTGTAATTAGACATGCGGTACACGGCTTGCGAGCCCTGCAGGTACCGAAAATATCACTTTTACATGTATTCAATACCGGTACACGGCTCGTGAGCCGTGTACCGGCCCAAAAGGAACACGGCTTGGGCAAAAAGGAACACGGCTTGGGCTTGGGAGGAGGTACACGGCTCGGGTAACTAGTACATTATACAGTACATCCCGATTGTCGCGTCGCGCGGGGCTCTTCCCCCTACGGCCGGCAATGATTGCTACGCAGTATCCCACCACCCACAGCCTCGTCTAGCATCGCTAGCACAGTCCGCCCTAGCCATCGCCCTAGCCATCCCTAGCCCGCCCTAGCCATCGCTAGCACAGTGTGCAGCCTTGCTCGCGAGCGCTGCAAGTACCGAAAATATCACTTTTACATGTATTCCAATTACGGTACACGGCTCGCGAGCCGTGCACCGGCCCAAAAGGAACACGACTTGGGCGAAAAGGAACACGGCTTGAAGCCTAAGCCGTGTTCCTTTTCGACCGAGCCGTGTACCGGGAGGAGGTACACGGCTCGGGAAACTAGTACATTATACAGTACATCCCGTTTGTCGCGTCGCGCGGGGTTCTTCCCCCTACAACCGGCAATAATCGCTACGCAGTATCGCTACGCAATATCCCACCACCCACAGCCCCGTCTAGCATCGCTAGCAAAGTCCGCGGCGCAAACGTTCCGAAGAGGGGGGGTGTTAGCACTAGCATCCCGTTGCCTAGTGCTTATGTACAAGATAGCTATTTGTCATCCTAGTACTTAGTGTTATGCTATTAGCGGTACTCTATTCCCTATTAGTGGCGGTCGGCCGGCCCTACCGGTGCCTTCGCCGGCCGCCATCTCTCTCCTTCTCACTTCTCTAGTCACCACAGCCGGCACCCTTGTGGGGCCGGCACGACCTCCGTGTAACTATCCGTTCCCAACTCTAACATGTTATGGGCCCTCCACCAAGTTACACTAGAGAAGAGCGTGTGTAAAGCGCTCGGCGCCACGCTAGTCCTACCTACTCCCACGTAAAAGATAGTAGAGCGTGTGTAAAGCGCTGGCGCCACCCTAGTAAGTCATCGTCCAACCGACACCACGCTTCGCCTTCGGGCTCGTTGTCCGCGACTGTCCTACCATCTCCAACGGGAGAAGATCGTGTGTAAAGCGCCCGGCGCCACGCTCACTCCACCCAGCTTTCACTCTCACCTAGCCTTCAGCCTACCGATGCTCTCGACCGGATTTGGTTGTTTAAAATCGACCCGCGAAAATTTGGCCCGTGCGTACTTTAATCACTAGTGTTATTTTTTTCCCGAGGCAACGCCGCAACGCTCATCTAACTTAGCGGGGAGCTTACTTTTACCACGGCGAAAGGGGGCCGTCAATACGAGCAGCGCCCGTCTATGCTTTTGCGTGTCTACGCGCTCCTAAAAGCCATGTTGGCTTTGCTTCTTCCTCGCCGGTCGCTCTCATGCCTCGGCTAATTCTCCCATGGTCCATGGACAGTTTTCCCGCTACATGTCATAATAGTACATTACGCAGTACATTTGGAACCGCTCCACATCGGCAACTCGCCGGTAGCGGCACATTCCTGTGAGCGCATGTCGCTACACCTACCCGGCTTGAGACAAACGCTACAAGCACTACACCTTCGACCAAGATGGCACCTTCCTCAATGCAAGCTAGGACGGCGTCAAGACCTCGGCTACCTTGAGGGGGGGTGTTAGCACTAGCATCCCGTTGCCTAGTGCTTATGTATAAGGTAGCTATTTGTCATCCTAGTGCTTAGTGTTATGCTATTAGCGGTACTCTATTCCCTATTAGTAGCGGTCGGCCGGCCCTGCCGGGGCCTTCGCCGGCCGCCATCTCTCTCCTTCACACTTCTCTAATCACCACAGCCGACCCCCTTGTGGGGCCGGCACGACCTCCGTGTAACTATCCGTTCCCAACTCTAACATGCCGCGCAAGCCGGAAGCTGGCACTGGACAGAGGCGGAGAAACAAGTTGCGCTTGAGGTGTCCCTCTCCGCCTCGGAGCTGGGGCCCATAAGCAAGGAGGCGCCCGATGGCGGAATGTAGGGGGTGGAGGTGCCTCTGTGGGAGCGTGCGGCAATGCTTTTCAAGCAGCTCGCGCTCGGCCGCTTGAAGCACCTCTTCGCATGGGGCAAGGTAACAACCGAACAAAGCGTGGAGCTTCGGTGCCACCTTTCGCGCTCGGTGCGAATATGGGAGAGGTGTCGTGATCTTTGAGGTACCCGCCCGCCTTGCCCACGTGCCCGACTTGTCACAACCCGACACGCGAACTTTTGTGTATGACTCTATCCCACCCGCTTTAGGTTGCTCGCGAGTTCTTGGACGGTGAAGGGCACCCCCCCTCTATTTTGGTCGGGAGCAAGTGTTCGACAAGTGGTCGGGAGGGCGTGACGGTAGCGGAGAGCGCATGGGATGCAATTGGCCGGGCAAGTTCCCGGTACCAATCCGGCCCGCAGGGACGCAGACTACCTTCGAGGAGCGCGGGATTAAAACAAAAAAACATGCTGCATGACGGAGAAGGCTCTGGTTGGAAGGAGTTCCGGCGAGTGGGCGCGCAGGCTATTTTCGCAAGCGTCTAATAGAAAATTAACGGTTGTTGTGAGGGGGGTGAGCTTGAGTGTACGGCACCGCAATGAAACAACAAGATTACCAACCTTTAGCTGTAACTACTATTTCGTGTCGTTATGCTTATGTTTGTGAAGCTGATGCAAGACACACACACACACACACACACACACACACACACACACACACACACACACACACACACACACACACACACGCGCGCGCGCGCGCGCGCGTGCGCGCACATGCACACTTCTTCTACTTGTGCACGTATAGTTTTTCTTTATAAGTTTATGCTTCTGCTTCAGCATCTATTATAGGTGCTGCTCATGTTGTTGTTATTGATGCACACAGAGACACACATATACACACAGCGAGAGGAAGAAAGAGAGAGAGTGACACAGCCAAAAAGAGATGTGTGACTGTACGTGTGATTGTACTAGTGTAAGAAAGATAGAGAGAGTTATTGGCGCAATGTCTGCGCAGAAAAGGCCGTAGAAGAATGAGCCCGATACAAAGCCCGTATGTACCGCGCTCCGAGCCGTGTACCGGCCTAATTAATTGGAATACCAGAAAGCGCGCGGAACACGGCTCGTGTTTTTTTTGTCCCGCGAGCCGTGTACCGGCCGAGCCGTGTTCCTACGAGCCGTGTACTTTTTTCTAATTGGAACATCGGCCTTCTAATTACATTGTGCACAAACCTAGCAGATTTCTACATTATGCGCAAACTAGGGCAATGCAGAAATTTATGGTATTATTCCTCTTGTTTATAACGCTCTAGTGTGTATTTTTGCCCGCCCCGGGATATCGCTAATGCTATAATGATCATGGCGACAGACTCCTCGGGCTGTTCCTCGGGCTTATAGGTTTTTTGGTCATATTGGTAATATAGAGGTTTGAATTATATGGCTAAATTACGAAGTAACCGGCGTTACCTCCGTTACAAGCGTTACCTCCGACGCTACATCTCCCTAACGGTTCAAGCGCCCACGCGCACGGACAGTAAAATGTCCGCACACTATATAACACACCAGCAGCGATTGTGTGTCCACCTGTTGCCTTTTATCGCTCACGCAAAACGGCATCGTGGCTCTTGCTAGCCACGCAAGGTGTTGATCACTTGAGTCTCCTGCACGACGCACGAAAACACATTGCTTCAGTTCAAATGGCAGACCGCTTGGTATTGCCTACTCACCTCTACCCCGTTGCGCCCGGTGACGCGCCGGAACAACAGCCCGACCAGCTGCAGTTGCTGACACAGATTGTTCAGCAGTTAGAAGCCCAGGTCGAAAATCTATCCGTCGCAACCGCATAAACAAAACACACTACTTCAGCCATCCCCACAGCCGAGTCCGACAGCGCTGCGGGTGGACGACTCGAGCTCGACGCTCTACCAACTGAAAGTAAAAACACCCCTCTAGAGTACATCGACCCTAGAGAGTGGTCAGATTTCGCGTCCCGTACGTTCGCGGACTGCCTACCCCCATCTGGCACAACAGTCCCGTGCATGTGGAACCCTCGACACGACGAGGCCGACAATTTTTTTACGGACAACGCGAGAATTTCCTCCCGCGACGAGTATCGACACCTGCTATGCTATGGTGTATTAACGGCCGCCGTTAACGCGGCACTCGAAACTGCTATGGAAACGCTTCGCTCGGTCACCTCTAACCCCCGACGAAACAACCTACGCCTACTCCCTCGTCGACGCATCGCTACGTACTAATCAAGCAGTGGCCTCAGCGGGGGAAGCGCGACTCACCTATATGAGACGCTTCAAGGCCAAGATGATTCTCACCGGAGAAGAACGCGTCGCGGAGCGTCTCGTCTACACACGTTGCTTCGACACAGTCGCCTCCGACCGTGGAGGCAACGTCGTCGACGGACTCTTGTCAGCCCTGGAGGATAAACGACTCGAATTCAGCATCACAGCAACTGCAAAAGCGCAAGCAGCTGCCGAGTTCAAGGCCGACAAGCCTAGACCAGACGGACCGGACATGCCGAACGACAAGCCGGACAAGCCGGACAAAACCAAGGCCAAGCCTAAGGACCGCACGGGCGGCCGCCCCCTCCCCTCTACCGACAAGGCACACAAGAAGGCCGAGGCCGACAAGGAGGAATGACGGGGTGACCCGCCGCGCCGATTCATGCACACCAGATTCAAGCTACATGCGTCATCGCGTGCGGCGAAACTGGCAAGCCTGGAAAGATATCGGCGCGAGCGGACAAGTCTTACGGTGGATCTGGGAGGGCGCTACTATTCCCTTCCAAATCAACCGACCCCCACCCCCGTTCAACCAAGGCATCTCACTACTATACGCTACCCCCGAGCAGCTCACCTTTGTCGAGGCCGAGCTCGCGCGCTTCGTGGAGACGGGAGCATGGGAACGCACCACCTGCAGCAAGTACGTATCCAAACTCTTCTTAGTCGCCAAGCCCGGCAACAATCAGTGGCGATTTATCGTCGACCTGCGACACCTGAACAACTTCTGCGTCAGAAAGCGACTACGGATGGAGTCTTTGCTAGGCGTACGTCATCCGACTCGAAAGGGCGACTACATGTTCTCGTTCGACCTCAAGGACGGGTTCTACGCGCTAGGCATCGTGCCAAAGCAGTGCGACTTCATAACAGTAAACGTTCGCGGCCAATTGTACCGACTAGCTGGCCTCCCGATTGGCTGGTCGCTCAGCCCTTACCACTTTTGCGCGTTTACGGACACATTCGTACGACACCTCCGACAACCAGACCCCGGTGGTTTTACGACACAGCAGGGGAAGCCTACGCAACCCGACAGCGACAGACCGAGCAAGCGCTTCCTACGACACACGCGGTGGCGCGGAGCAAAATCTTACCTTACGTGGACGACTTCCTCCTCTTCGCCGCCACTCGTGCGCTCGCTTTGGCGCTCCGGCAGCGCGTCGACCGCCTCCTCACTAGTCTCGGCCTTCTCCGCCACCCCTCCAAGGGTTTTTGGGAGCCGACGCAATACGGCCACCACTTGGGCATCGACATCGACACAGCAACATGTTACTTCTTCGCCCCTGCGGAAAAGCTTCAGAAGCTCGCCAAACAAGCTCGACACCTACTGCAACGTGCAATAATAAACTGCAGATGACTACCTGTCAAGGAACTACAGTCATTCGAGGGTCAGGCGCAGTACCTTTTCTTGGGACTCCGGCGGCAAGATTCTTCCTCCGCGAACTGCACTCCGTACTTGGCGACAAATGGGGAGGCCGCGTCCGCCTCACCCCGCAGCTCAGTCGCGATCCGCAGTGGTGGACACAAGTACCCAGCCACGTCAACGGCAACAACATACACCGCCCGGGCGAGTCAGCGTACATACATTGCGACAGTTCGGGATATGGTTGGGGGCAGTACTGAACGGCAGACTCGAAGCGCGCGGCTTCTCGGGAATAGTGGATGAAAAACAGCACATTACATGGAATGAAATGAAGGCCGTCCGTCTGGCCGTCCTCAGCTTCTTGCCACACCTGGCTGGCCGCAACGTCCTCCTCCACGACGACAACCAGGCGGTCTGCCACGTCCTGGCCGGCCTGACGTCCCGCTCCCCGGAGATGATGAACGAATTACGCCTTTTGTGGTACATGTTGGACACCAACAACATCCACATCATGCCCAGATACATCCGTTCTGCGGCAAGCACGTGGGCAGACAAGCTCAGCCGCCACCTCGACAGCGACGACTTGCAACTCGACCCCTATGTGTTCCACGAAATGGACACACAATTCGGCCCGCACACAATCGACCGGTTTGCGTCGGCTCTCAACACGCTACTGCCCCGCTACAATGCGAACTGGCTAGACCCATCGTGCGAAGCCGTGGACGCCCTTCACCTCGCCGATGCGGCTTGGAAAGAAGAAAACAATTGGTGCAACCCGCCATGGCCCCCGCTACCCGACCTCGCCCGGAAATTACAGCAGAGCGGCGCAGCAGCCACGGTGGTCGCCCCCCGCTGGCAAGGAATAGCGTGGCATCGGGCCCTTACCGAATTGGCGTGCCACGAGACGGTCCTGCCGGCCCGAGCTCACTTGTTCCGTCCCGGGCGGCGGCACGGACGCGGTACAGTCGGCAAGCCTCACTGGCCCGTCACTGTCTTCCGGATTCCTTCCCGGCGTGGTTGTACCTCCGCCGGGGCGCTGTCAGTGCTACCCCGACCATGTTCAACACACGACACATCAGGCCAGCAATCCAAGCGTACCCTACCCGACCAGCAAAGGTACGCTACAAGGTGGAGGTGGCAGGCTGCAACAGCCCTTGGGCCGCCTCGATGCGCCCCTACATGCACCGCGTACTGGGCACTGACAGCCTTGGAGATAAAACGCTCGACTTATTGACCGCCGCTTGGGCGAAAAGCACGTCCGACACGTACAACAACGCAATCAAACTTTACTTCCAGTTCTGCGAGGAGCAAGGCCTACCGCCGCTAGCCGCAACAACCGCTACCATGGCCCGCTACATCGCATGGATCGGGGAACGTGGCATCATTAAGGCTACTAGTCTACAACCTTACCTTTCAGCCGTGAACGGGTTTTGAAAGACCACGGCGCAGAACCAATCGCACAAGGCGATTTGGTCGCCAAGGTCCGGCGGGGTCTCGCAGCGTCCCAAGTTTCCCTCCAGCCCAGCCGCACACGCATGTACCTCCCGCCCCGGATTCTTGTATCATCGCTACGCTTGGCCAAGGACCTCCGCACACAACTGACAGACACGTGGACTCAGGCTCAAACGGACCTCATTCTGCTGTTCAGAGCGTGTCTAGCGACGGTGCTCATGGCCGCATTTTTATGTCGCGGTGGAGCGGGAGTTGAGTGCCGGTATGGAGACCTGTTGTGTACTCCAACCGGCGGAATCCTCATGTACCACGGAACGAGAAAAGATTAACGGGGTACTTCCACGGAGCGAAAACTCCTATGTGAACTACCGGCCTCGGCTCACCCGGACATCGCGGAACTACTACAGTACTTCGACGCTGCCCGTACCAAGTTACTTTTGCCGGGAAGATACCGGACAGACGCTCGGCCATTAGTCTACGCGAACCTACGACAAACTGGACTGCGGACACCCTGACAGCTTGGCTACAACGAGTACTTCGTGCAGTCCACGAACAATCTCCGGACGGTTTCGCGTGGACTCCGCACTCCCTACGAAATGGTGCAGCTACTGTTGCGTACAGTATCGGTACCCCAATGCAGAAGATCAAGTTCTTCGGCGGTTGGGCGCGAGAGTCGGACGTAGTCCTCGACTACATCGACCCAACAGTGCTCCCGTGCCCGGGAGCTTGGCAACTCTTTGGGTGGATAACCCATGGCGGGCCCCCACCCACCGTTACACCCCAGTCGGCGACAGATGGCATAAGTGAGCCCCAACACAGCTTAAATGGTCATATTGGTAATATAGAGGTTTGAATTACAGGGCTAAATTACGAAGTAACCGGCGTTACCTCCGTTACAAGCGTTACCTCCGACGCTACATCTCCCTAACAGTTCAAGCGCCCACGCGCGCACGGACAGTAAAATATCCGCACACTATATAACACACCAGCAGCGATTGTGTGTCCACCTTCTGCCTTTTGCGAGAGCTATCGCTCACGCAAACCCACCCACCCGATTCCCTCTCACATTGCGTGTAGGGTGGCCCAAGGGCCACCATTTCCAAATTCTGTAAGTGGTCCACATCTTTGGCATAAGTGAGCCCCAACACAGCTTAAATCCTCTTTTCTTCTTTTTGTTTGATGGCCTCCACTGCTTTTCTTTGTAAGATTTTTTTCATGGCGACAGATCTACATGTCATGTAGATCTGTCAAAAGACATCCGCCGCCACCGCATGCACATGTGCGGCTGAGCTTGGGTCGGGAGCCCGCGAGCACGGAACTTGGTAGCGGTGAGCGTGACGCCTGCCCGCCTATTCGTGTTTGCTTTTGTCTCGGCGCTCTCCTACGCTGTGGCATCGCGAGGTACCTATACATAAAGTTCTCCTTTTTATCGTCCGCGGTCACTCGCCGTCGGCGGCTCCGGTGCGTCTTATTTGTACCATCGCCAGCGTGACCCTCCCGGGATCTTTTATTCGTCGCTCGACCCGTGACCGGGTACAACTACCCGTACCGCCCCTATTATCGGCATCCTCGAGACCCTTGGCCGCTACCGGTACCGCTACAACTTTCGCCCGCGCGTAGACATCCCCATTAGCAAGGCTCAAGGCATCGGCACGCGTCATCGCTCTCCGTGTACGGGTACTGCAACGTCAGTACTGCTCTCAGCCCGCTAAGTTCATTCTAATCGCTACCCGTACTCGGAGCCCGCTATTTGCAAGGTCATCCTTTATCGCTGGGCGCCTCACTACCTACGATACGGCGTTGTATGACGGAGTTTCCATCCGACTCTTGCGGCGGTTGGTACACGGGTACCAAATAGCTTCTTTGCTCTTTTCTTGAGCATCTCCATCGCGGGCTCCAAGGCTCTCCACTACAAGCACCGCGAGGGTAGAGGCGCGACGGACCGGCATCGAGGAGCCCACCACGTCGGCGGAGAATCTTCCCTCCAAGGCACGCCACAGCGCCACCTCGGGCGACTTCCGGTATAGTCCAAGCCACATACCCCCCCCCCGCTTCTTCGACCCCGCGTGCTCTACTTATTTTAGGACGCGACACACGTGCCACCCCGGATGGCCGCCGCGGCGACCCGGCCGGGACATAGTCATCGGCGTCCTCCACCGCCACCTCTAGGCCGGTCGCCCGGCGGCGGGGCCGGGTCGCGCCCTATGGCCCCCGCTCCGGGTGACCTTCCGACATCATCACCTAATGCTCAAGCGCCTTCGCATGCCTTACGACCTGGAAGTACTCCGTCTCGGTTTTTACCCCCCACTCCCACAATGCGCTCCCCCGCTCCTTTGAGGTGCGTTAATTGCTCCGCGTCGTTCCCGACCCTTCAAGCGCTATGGGCCCACCTAAACTCCCCCGCGACAACGTGCACTTTTGCGCCCGACAATTGCCCAGTTGTGGATGCCGATCGCCACCTTCTCGCGCCGTGCACTTTTTGCGGACGATACTTTCGGAGCGGTGGCCTTAATAGACACCAACATTCTTGCTCTCACCGTACTTCTACGCCCTCCCAACCGCCGGCATGCGGTGCTTCGCTTCCGCGCGGTCGGCCGTCCCCGCCGCATCCCCAGTCCTTGCCCCCCGCCGTCCATTGGTGCCTTGACCATGGGGCCACTGGTGGGGAGAACTCTAAAGCCTTCTTCGAGTCCTACCTCCTTTCCGATCTAGTACATCTTTGAACGGCGTCCCCCCTTCGGTGGTACGCCTCGTCAAGCCGGTCTTCGAGGAGCTCGTCGGTTGCGTTTTTTCTTTCCGCGGTAGGGCTAGCCAAGGGGCTTCCGTGGAAGCGGCTTGGGCGGCGTTGCTTTTATTTCCGCGCTTAGTTTTGCGCCCCATGGCTGATTTCACTTCCGCGGGGCATCTGCCCCCTGACCCAGTCGCTGATTACCGTGACAACCGCTTAGCCCATTGGGCGTCATGAGATCTCGATACATTGTTTTCCGCCGCTCGCGCTCACGCATCCCTTACCAATGGGCGGGCATCGCCACCTACCTCACTTCCGAGGGCCGGTACCGACCCCATCTCCCCTTCGCAACCCTTTCATAACGGCGTCTCGGCCAAGGTCGCCCACCGGGCGGCTAATCTAGCTGCGGTTGGGGAGTACCGTCGTGCCATGGAGGCCCTAAGCTCCAACCCCGTTGCAAGTGGTCGCGGGGTGCACGAGGAATTATCACGGTTGCACCCACAAGACGATGACGACCTCGCGGACGTGTTGCCGGATCCCTTCTCCCTCCCTCGTATCAAACTCCGTGCTTCGGAAGTTGATATCATGGAGGTCGTTGCTAGATGCCCTCGAAAGTCTAGTCCTCACGTCGACGGTTGGAGGTTTGAAACTCTTCGCGCGTTGGGTATCCCTTGCACTCTCACCGGTTTAGCCGAAGCCATCGTGAATGCAGAAGTTCCACCAGGCGTTGCCTCATTCCTCGCCTCTGCCACACTTATCCCGCTAGACAAGCTTGATCCCGAACAACGACGCGCACAAGAGCAAGAACTTCGCGACCAAAAGGGGACGCTGCGCCCGATTGGAATTGGCTCCGTTCTAGTTCGTTTTGCGAATCGCGCGCTTCTCGCCGTAATTGGTGACGGAGTGTCTCAATGGTTGGCTGCTCGGCACCAATTTGGGGTCGGCGTCCGCGGCGGGGCTGAGATCGTACAATTCATGGTTCGAGCCGCGCTTGACGCTTCACCGGACTGGGCGGACATGCAAGGCGACGCATCCAACGCGTTCAACGAGTTCTTGCGGCGTCCCTTGTTTGAGGAGTTGTCAGCAAATCCCGCGCTTCGACCGTTGCTCCGCGTCGCTACTATGTTGTATGGCCGTCCATCTACCTTGTACGTTTACGACTCATCAAATGCTCACGGCCCGGCCATGCGCATCCCGAGTACCCGTGGAGTCCATCAAGGTTGCGTTCTCGGGGCCATGTTCTTCGCAATAGTTGCCTCCCGGGTATACAAACAATTGGCTGCGATTGCCCCGAACGAATCCGTTGTATGTTGTTATTCTGATGATGGTCACTTCTTGGGACCCCCTGCGTCTCTCGTGGCTATTGGCGACGCTATGCCGGAGGCGTATGCTAGCGTTGGCCTCACAGTAACCATCCGCAAAAACTGTTTGTATTCCCCTTTGGGTGTCGGTGATGCTTTCGATAACTTACCCGACGGCCACATCATGCGGGGAGTAAATGTCTCCACGGAAGGGACGAAAGTATTGGGGGGGCCAATGGGTACATCCGATTTTGCTCGAGACGTGTTCGAAACGGCCTTAAGTAAGTATGAGGCCTACGGCGAACGTCTAAGGGGTCTAGCGGCTCACCGGCACACTCACACTGCGCTTCGTATCCATCAACATTGCAACCGCCGCTTCGGACACTTTGCCCGTACAAGCCGACCATGTATGGACGGTTAGCGAGTGCTATGACCACAGCGGTGTCCCGTAGGCATGGTACACCGGACGGAGACGACGGCGATAACGAACCCATGTGGTCGTTAGAACTCGCTTCGTCGTGGGCGCGCTTGGACACTGCGTACGGTTCTCACGCTCTCGCCGAGTCTGAACCCTTGATAACCACAGCCTTAGCGATGCTCCCCCCGAAACGTCCAACGGTGGCTTGCGCCGGCTGCGTTGCCGAAGCCCGATCAAACAACGAGCAGATTGCCCAGTCCCTTGATGGCCTACTCTCGCTCGTCCCTCTTTCTGCGTTTGCCACGGACATCTTTCCAAAGCTACAAGCCGACATCAGTGAGCGCGTCAACTTGTTTCGCTTCGCGAAGCTCGCTCCCACGTTTTCCAACCGCGCTCGGCCGGAGTCTAGGCGTTTTCTATCTCGTCTCGGCCACGGTGCCCTAGCGTTTTTGGCTTCGGACCCGCCTAGTTTGGGTCGCCTGGGCGAGCTCCGTGACAAGTTCCCTGAGCACTACGACGCAGTTTTCCGCGTCGCGGTCTGTCGCATCTTCGGCCTACCCTCATCTCGCATCCTCTCTTCTCTACGGTCCCCCACTGCTTGTGCTTCTTGCCATCTCTCGGTTCAAGCTATGCGGGATGCGTTCTCGTCGGCGGGTGTTGACATGTCGGATGATGCGTGGGCCACTGCTTTTGCGGACCATTTGGCTCGTTGCGGCGGAGATGCTTCGGTCCACACCGCTCACTCTTGGTTAGTGACGGTCCTTGCGGAAATCATCTCCGAGGTTCGTGACGCACTCGGGGTTGGCGTCGAGGTTCTCACAGATCCCACGATGTTAGTTCAACTCCCCAACGGCAACGACGGTCTCCCCGCGGATGTGGGTGTCTTGCACTATCACGGCATCCGAGGCTCAAAACTTGCCCTTGATGCCGTGGTTTCCGGTTTGTTCGGCGTGTCTAGCCCCCCGTCACCCGAAGTCGCTCTCCGCCATGCTGATAAGACCAAGTTCGAGAAGTACTCGGAGGGGTTGAGGAGTCGCCCCGACCTCCGCTTCATTCCCTTTGCAGTCACGGAATTTGGTACTCTTGGCGGCCACGCCGCGGCTTTCTTGACGGAGCTAGCCAAGCAGGCAGCCGCATCTAAAGGGATGCACGTGGGCAAGTTGTTGGCCTCATGGCGTCGAAAGGTCTCTCTCGCCGTCCATGTTGCTCACGCGGACAACGTCTTGCGCGGTTTGTCCGCCGCTGCGGACGGCACGGAGGCCGCTTCTTCCTCGGCTGGGATGCCTTCTCCAGCCACGGCGCTCTTCACCCGCGCCATGGGCCGCAAGCGTCCCCGTGCTTCCTCGAGCGGCGCGTGAGGCGCCGCTTGTCGCCTCCACGTGTTGCATTCTCGGCGTGGCTTAATTTCCTTAGTTTAATCTGCTAGGTTTATGCACAATGTAGTGCTTTCCTTGTGCTGTGCTTTGGATTCCGTGATCCTCTTGTCACTCTTGCCCTCTTGTTTCCCCTCCCACTTTCCGTGTCCGTGCTCATCTGGTTCTTCTTGTAAGCAAGCCATCTACATGTCATGTAGATGTATTGAATCAAAGAAAAAATGAAAAACCAGAATTAAAAATAAGAAACCAGTTTTTTCCTCCTTTCTTTCTTTTTCTTGCTTGGTGGCCTCCACTGCTTTTTCTTGTAAGAATTTCTTTTGATATAAAAACCAGCATTACTACTGTTACTTAATCCATAAGACTCAGGAGATCAGCAGCAACTGATCGCATCAGCAGAGTACTTTTTTTTTTCATCAGAGTAATATACAAATAGTTTTAACTCATTCATAAATCCAGGTGGAGAGTTCATCCCACGTAAGCCTGTCTTATCTGTAATTGAGTCAGCGCGTTCCCGTATAATGTATCTGTATCGCCGTGCCTCGTATTACATGTGTAGGTACGTTTATGCGCTTTTTAACTCTTCGCAGCACAGCGAGGCAGGCCAACGCAGAAAGCAGGTCGGACCCAGGCAGGCATCAGTACCCTCCCGCCGCGCATGACTTTGGGGTCGAAGTTGTACAATTCGCAAACACATCCTCTGCAACTGCGCGTGCACTCGACGCTCAGAACGCCAAACCAGTGACACCGTGGTTCCGAACTCCACCGCTTCCTCTTTTCACCGCTTCTGTTGAGGTTGGAGCGGGGACTAGGTTGAACGTTTTGAGACGGTACTTAAGGCACGTGGCGCATAATTTTGGTTTCGGAAGAGGCGACGTGTTTCGGAGAATATATCCCAATTCAGACGCGGACCAAACCCTGCGACTCTGATTCGCGCAGACACGCAAACCCGCCTGGGCGCTAGACTTAAAAAGACCAACAAGATAACCCGACAGCTTACTTTCAGCTGACATAATTTGAATCATATTGCGATGTCGAGCACGTGTAGCTTGTTTCTTTTCGAGATGGAGGAGATTCATGTTGGGTCCCCACAGTCGCCGCGTTGGCGGCGGAAGGACGGCGGAAGCTCTGTAGAAAAAGCCCCCAGCGAGTGCAAAACAGAGAATAGGACCGCAGGTCAGTATGGTATGAAGGGAGAGGCAGTTCCATACCCGTGCGTTTCCTCAGCCCCGGTGCCCCTGGTGCGCTCCTTTTTCTTTCCGCCCGACTGACAACCTGTTCCGAGTCACCCAAGCTCGCAGCTTCGTGTCAGTGTGAATTTTGCAACATCCTAGTGTACGATTGTACGGAAATGAGGACCTCAAAATTTTCGCTGGTGTCTTTGCACAGGGAACTTCGGCCCCCATTGATATCAAGTTTGTGTCAGACAGCCAGAAACGGCGAGCTCTTCAGGTGATTACTCCCCTGTACTCTGCGACATTAATTATTTTCCAGGCAACGCCGCGACTGTATCGTCCCCGCTCAAATCCCTGACATTTGGAATTACGAACACGGCGACCTATGTTAATGTCCATGAACGTTTTTAATAACGCCTCCCGACTCTGAACCCAAAGTCGCGGTTGAATTTCTGAAGTAGTTCCCCCGCTTCTTCACCCACACCAGTGTCGTCACGTGATAAGTCACTGAAACAAGGAGCCGGGTGCTGCTTTGCAGGTTGCGCAGCAGCTCCCACATACCTTTGTGCCTCCTCACCTTCTCAATACAGAGCTGAACCTGGACTGGCTTCTGGTGGAGCAGGGCCTTTCCCCGACGGCTGGCTTAAAGAAGGAAAAATTAAGGGTCAGGGACGCGGTGCTCCGCTCCACAGGGTACCAGGAATGAGCCCCGGGCCGTCAGTGCTCGGTGAGTTTTCGACATTATCTGCAGCAGCTCATGCGCCACGGTGTGCATATGCTACCGAGCCAGCACTCTGTGGGCCGGCTTAAAGCTCAAGAACAAAGTCATGTGACAAAGCGTGATACGGCTAGGCGCAATCCGTAATTGGCGTGCCAAAAAATATCGAGGGTAGGGGCCTGCCATGAGAAGCCACAGACGGACGAGTGTGGCGATTTTGTGTGCAGCTGCTGATGAACGGCCAGACGGTTTTCGACTGTCAGTCTCAGCTGTTCCCAGTGATGGGCGTCATTGCTCCCGGCAACCAGGCGTCCAGAGCAAACAGCAGAGCAGAGATGCAGGCCTATGTAGATTGTTTCTATGATATAAAGGAATAATGGAGTATTACTACTGTATTCAAAAGAATAGCAATCTAGAAATTCTTGGGGGTTGGGTGCAAATCCATTTGAGCTGAGGTTTTGAATGTCAACGGGTAGAGTTGCGTGAGGTTGGACCCAGGATAAGAAATTACGTGGACTGCAGGTTTTTGAATCCCTTGATTAAAAACCAGTTGAACTGCAGGTTTTTTTGTCCCTCGGGACCTCAAGTGAATTCGAAACTGCTCATCCATTCTGTGCTGACTGAAAAAGAGAGGACCTGAATTATAGGTGCTACATGTACTAAAAAGAGGGCCGTGCCCAGTTCTGTAAATCACTGCCATCGAACCTCGCCCATGTCTGCAATAAGCCGAGAACAAATGTGGGAACACTTTACTGCAACAATCGATTGCATATGAGACCTGAAATAAAAATTCACACGCGGGAATTGTTTTCAATTTCTTAAAACAGCTGAGGGAACGCTCACACTAGAAATTGCGAAGATGGACATTACGGGTCACCACCGTTCAGAGCAGGGGCAATCGGGATAGAAGTGTCGTTCTTCTTTCGCTGTCGACCCGTGAATCCCAGACAGGAGCGGTAGCGCGTCGGCGACACTGGCGGAGAGCCCGCAATCATCTCTGAGGGCATGTCTGGCCTAATGTTTGGCTCCTTTGTCCACGCCATCCCCATGTGTCCACCCTCGACGCTTATTTTATGCATCAGTGGACCCCCGGCCTCCTTCCCGATGAGCGAAATGGAAATCTTCATCAACACCGGCGTGATGAGGAGTGAAAGCGCCGTCACACCCAAGAGCTACATGGCAGAAACAAAGTGGTCATTTGCAAAGAGGGTGTAAGACCATTTTCACACATGCTGTTCATCAGTCAGACGGAACCACGCTCTTACCATCATGTAGCCCTGGTGAGGCAGCAGATGCATCTGCGTCGCTTCGCTGAGCAGTACAAATGCGAATTCTCCCACTTGCGCGAGGCCCAGCGCAACACCCAACGCCATCTTGGGCGGGTAGTTGAACAACCACACGACTGTGGCGATTACCAGAGTCTTACCCGCCACCACCAGCAGCGTGCCCAGCACCAGGATCTTAAGGTGCTCCGCCAGGAAGACGGGGCTCATAATCAGACCGATGGACGCGAGGAAGAGAGCAACGAAGAGATTGCGAGTTTGGTGCACCCTATGCAGCACCACCTCCGGCTCCGGCAGCACTGACAGCATCACCCCCGCCACAAAGGCACCCAGCTCTGATGACAGGCCCTGCACGTATCCATAATCATTGTTAAAGCACGCACGTCGAGGCTAACTTATGTCGAGTACGCCAACCCGCGTGCATATGTATTGCCTGCTTATCCATCAAATTAGGAAAAGGGGGGGGGGGGTTACCATCTGGTCACTAGTCCATGCAATTGTCATGCAGAATGCTAACCCACACAGCTGGAGAAGCTCCGGGGATGCAAACATCTCCATGATACCCGCGATGGGCAGGATTGCTGTGCGTGCCAAAAAGAATGCCGTCCCCATAGCCAGGCTCAGCTTCACAAAGACGGTGAACACCAACGCAAGTGTGGCTGTGAAGCTGACAGACGCGTGCGACGCAGCGTAGCCCAACAGAGGCATGAACGCAAAAAACAGACCCACGGACAAATCCTGTATAGCAACCACAATCCCCAGGACCATCAACAACCATTCAGCTTTCAGTAAACGAGTGTTATTCAGAAGAGGGGCAAAATGCGTGCGTGCTCGCGTGTGTGTGCGAGGGGCTGGGGGAAGGATTGGGGGGGGGGGAGACATACCTGAAGGATGAGCGTGCCAATCATGATCTGCCCACGTGTGGTTGCACCACAGCCAGATTCTTCAAGGCACTTCACAACAATGGAGGTAGATGACATGGCAACAAGGGCTCCTACAAAGAGACCTGCCGCGGAGTGGAGACATGCGAGGTATCATAAGAAGTGAGATGCGGTGACCATAAGGTATGCGATGGGCTGCTGCTGTAATTGGCAGAGGTATTCCCTACCTCCAGGCACGCTCCATCCGGCGATCGAGGCAGAGATACCCGCAATCGCAGTGAATAGCACAATTTCCAAAACCCCACCCAGCACAGCCACCCCCTGCACTGCCCTAACTCGGGCAATGTCAAACTCCAGCCCCAATCCAAACAACAGCAGCTGGACGCCGACCTGCGCGAGCGTCTCCATCTGCACGGCATAGAAAAAATAAAGCGTCTGTGAGTTAACATAAAACTGCGAGGCTCGCCCATGCAGGTCCAAGAACTTTGCGCACCTGAACCAGCTCGCTTACTAGCGCCAGCCCCCCAGGACCAACGATGGACCCAGCAATCAGGTACCCATTGATGACAGGCTGATTCAGTGCCTCGCAGACAGCACCTGCCAACTGCACATCAGCAGAAGTATGTCAGCAGCTTCCGGTCCGTATGTGCCAGCACACCCAGCATCCAACTCATACACGTGCACAGTGCAGACAGAGGGGGGGAAGGGGGCATACAGATGCGGCGGTGATGATAACAGTGAGGTCCCGAATAAACACGGGGTCCAGGCGAAGAGCCATTGACCCCGCACCCTTGGGACTCGATAGCACAAACTCGTTGTTGTTTGTGTCGATGATTCTGTCCACGTCCATCTCCACATGCTCCTGCGTGGAAGGGGAGGGGGGGGGCTTTATGATAGCTGGCGATACCACATCTGTTGATCACAACGAATGAGGTGCTGACAAAAAGGGAGGGAATTGCAGTCCATACCATTCCATCCGCAGAGTGTGAGGGATTTGGGTTGCCAGGGATGACACGCAGGACAGTTTCTAGTTTTGCCTGTTCCAGCGTCACAAACACACAAACAGCATTTAATATGATGAATCTGACGAAAATGCAATCCACCCCCTCCCCCCCCCCCCTCTATCCCTGCCACTCATAAATGTGTAGCAAGTTACGTCGTATGTCCGGTGCCGGCTAATGGGACCCACCGTCCGGTACGTGATACTCGTGTTGAATGTCTTGCCAGCGCTGAACTCGTCCATGCCCTCCGGAAACTCGTCCCGCAGCGTTTGGTCAATCATCTGCGCAATCGACGGCAGCTCGTCCCCCGTCGCGTTGACCTCCGGAAGCCTGTCGACCATCTCTAACACCATGCCCTGACCCCCTTCACCCATTTGCTTTTGACCGCTGCATATTGAACCCCACAGCAGTAACGCAACCGCCAAGAAACGGTACGCCCCGGCACCCGCCCGCCCGCTTGCTGCCCTCATCTCCACGAAGCCGCCACACCACTTTTCGGAAATACTGCGACACCAAATAAAAAGAAAATATATAAACACGGAACACCTCCGGCATCCAGAATGTGATAAGCTCGCGAAGAGTAAAGGTGGCGGTGTGTCATGTACTACTCTTACCTGCCCTTCACACGAAGCCTAGCGCTGCATCATCACAAGCGACGCCGCGCAGATGGGGGCGGAGCTGCCTCTGTTAGGCAAAACGCACGGGGAAGTACCTGTACTACGCGGCAAAGTCCAGCAGCTGGAAAATTTAGCGCCTTTGTGGGCCACAACCGCCCTATCCCCCGCCGCCTCCCCCACCGCTTCCACTCCTGCTGCTTGAGCTGAGTGCTTCTAGCTTAATAGTGTAATAGCTAAGCTCGGGGAAGGTTCAGTCAACCCGTAGGCTGCGCGCATCTGGGTTGTGATGCCTCGGATCGTTGTAAAGAGGTTTGGATAATATGCCAAAATCTTATTATTACCGAAAAGCTAAGTTTGAGGAGGAGCATATGTAAATTAATTGACTCCATATTAAAAACAGCACCTGGTCAGTCCGTGGTCACCTAGAGCGCCCGTCGTGGCCCAGGGGACTAATGCACGTACACCCTATCCGATTTAAGTCCGTGGCGACAAAGGGGGTGCTTGATTCTGCGTGTTTCTCATGAGACTAGTACAGGTATAGCTTCTTTAAAATATGACACAGCACAAGTTTTGAAGGGATCTACTGTCGTCCCAGAGTGCGACCACGGTGTAGTTGTTGCGACAGGGCGGGAGGCCGAAACGTCGCGCACCGTGCTTGCTCGCACGCCGCGCCTGCTGCTTTGCGCAAATACAAAAGTGTGCAAATCTATGGAAAAAACCAAACCCCTCTAATAATGAAGGGGCACCTCAGCGTACTCGGCTATTGCAGCAACAAGAAATGGACAGGGCCCCACTCTAGTGGGCTACCGGCCTACCGCTCCACAGACTCTTGCTGTGAGACGTCGCAAGCGAGAATCGAGCGGTCAGGTACGAGTGGTATCCGATTCAGGTACGGGTACCGCCAGAACTCATATTGCTGATGCTGCGGGATCCTGCAGTACCTGTACGGAAGTAGAAAATAGATAGTAGTTATATCTTGCTTACAAGAAGAACCAGATGAGCACGGACAGGGAAAGTGGGAGGGGAAACAAGAGGGCAAGAGTGACAAGCGGATCACGGAATAGATAGTAGTTGATCTTTTAGTTTAGTAGTAATGTAGAGACTAGGAGTCAGATTATGCCAAAGATGACAGATAGCTTATATTTTTTATAAACAGGCAAAAACTAAAACACAAATACGGAGGTGTCCTTTCTAGTCAGCGCTTGATTAGGGAAGGGTGGGTGGGTTGCGCGAGCCGATTGGGCGAGCGCAAAGGGGAAAGTGGCTGCTAAGGATTACCAGCTAGAGGCGCTGCTTAAAAGGTAAATCATGTGGGTTTCCGCCGCGGACGATTTACTGCGCTTGTGACGCTTTGTCTCCGCGCATTGCTTTCGGCGGACTCAACATGGTACGTTAGCTAACCGTTAAACCCCAATATTTTACCAATATAAGAATTTAGCGATTGGGAGTAACACTATGCCATCTCATGCCGGCCGAAGGCCGGCGTAGGCTAATGATCCGGGGGTGTGGCGACTAGCCAGCCGAAGAAAAGCCGGGCCGCCGATCAGGCCGGTGCTTCGCTCATAGCATGGTCAATGTATTTGCCAGTGACGTCGTCGTTGGTTTTCGACCAACCACCCAGGAGGTCCGCTAGTAGCGGTATTGCCACAGTCGGGAGTTGTATTAGCGGTTTGTCGGCCGCGGCTCTACGTTGATCTCCCTTTGCCTTTCGTACGAATAAAAGTATGTTACCGCTAGTCCTATCGACCGCTAGGTCGTCCATGTGGCAGCGTACTCCGGTTTCCGCGCGGCAAAAATAACATTAGTTAGTGCAGACTGCGAGAATCGCGCGGAAGGACTTGATGTGTACCATGCTATGCTAGCGCGCGGTAGTGTCGGTGGGCGAATTGTGGCATGTGTTGTACAATTGGTGATGGGATTGGGTTGCGAATGTCGGGGTCGGCGATGGGCTGTTGTTGCATGGCGAGTCCTCGACGTGCGTCCGTTAGGAGTGTCTCAGCGCCACCGGCTTATTAAGGTGGTCGCGAAAGAATGTGATGATGGCTAAGTAGGGTTTGAGGCTGCTAGCCGCGACGGTTCTAGCTATGGCGAGCCATGCCCTGAAGCGAAGCATATGTGCCGCGGTAGCTTGTAGCGGGGTGATGCTCTCTTTGTCGCAAAAAAATGTGAAACGTCGCATTCCGGTGCCGTAGTTGTTGTAGGTGGCGGGGGCGAGGGATCCGGTGAGGAGTTCGAGCACGAGGTCGCCAACGTCGTCCGTCCCGACGAGTACGCCGACGTGGTTCAGCATCGAGGCGTGCCAATATGCGTGGGTTGGAGGTTCGATGAGTGGGTACTTCACTGGTGCGGTGGGGTGGTCATTGTCCGCGGATGTCCGGACGTGTGTGGATATGGGCGCGGACGTCCGGGCGGTCGGGGCTGGGTTGAAAGTTCCCCGTGATCGGTAGAGCCAAGACGGTGTGGTACGAGGAAGGCCATGACGCTCCAGCCGGGCGGTCCTACGCCCTCGTACGCTCCGCGCTTACCCTGAAAAAATAAATCTCGTGAGGGGGTACATGATCTTGTCGTCGGATAGCTCGCTCACTAATTGATACCATTGAGGCGGTAGGCCGCGAAGGGTAGTGCGCCCCGTGCGCTCGCATGCCCGTCAGCATCCCCTCACCTCCCCGGGGTGGGCGTTGAAAACCCCGTAGCCGTGCCAAGCTTGGCACGGTAGAGGGCTAAGAGGGTTGACATCGCGATCCGCTGGATCAACAACAGTCGGGAAAGCCATGTACATAGGGCTTTTGAATGAATGATTTCTGTGCAATACCGGCGCAAAGATCTCCCGCTCGGGCCGTCCGATATTTTTTCGTGGCCAGATACAATCATACTTTGGGATACTACTAGATACAATCATACTTTGGGGGAGTGGGGCATGTTCCTCATGAGTGTATGGTGGCGAGGAGGGTACGGCCGGATAAACAATGGGACGTGGGCATTGAATATGGCGATGGTCAGCCGGGAAGCAGCGCCATGAAAGGGCGCTCGCTCGCTGTCGACTAGCCCTATGCCAGTCGAGCCTTCCTGGGGGGAGAGGCACGACATTACACAAGACGGTGGTCGGTCGCAAGCGGAGCAGCGGCTATGCTATGCGATCCTCATGATCAGCCGCCGCCGGAAGGCCATGTACGGAGGGCTTTTCTGGAAACTAAAAATAATGTCCGTACTCGGCGTAGGGGTTACTACACTGCCCTACCCCGCGGATCTCCCTTAGTTCCCCAACGGAGATTGGAAACGTACGCAAGGACACGGGAGTGGCTACCGTCCTGCGTGCGAATGATCAAGTGGGCCCACTATTCTTTGGGGGGACGTGAGGAGGGCACATGCGTAACTAAAGCGCTGGATTTTCAGCCAGTCGGGAATCAACACCTAGGCAGGGCGCTCACTAGCGGACTACTACGTCGCCGGGCTACATCTCCCGGGGGGAGGAGTACACTTGGACGGCAAGGAGGATGTCGCGACGGGGTGAGCGACACGATCTAGCAACGACGACCCTCCGGGTCGGTGCCGCCGGAAAACCCCGCACGGAGGGTTTTGATTAATTTCCGCGCACCCGCGGCCCGAAGGATCCGGCGATGGTGAGTTGGTGACATGCCCCCCCCCCCCCCCTATTTGACACATGCCACCGCTTGACATACCTAAGAGAGAGTGTGGGCCCGGGTGGGCGCGGAGGCCCACTCTCGAAGCATGGATGCTCGGTGGACGCGCGATCAGAGGGGGGAGGGTACGGACGGAGGTCGGACTACCAGACACGTACCCGGGTACCCTATAGAGGAGAAACCGGGGAAATGAGCGGGAAAAATCCATGCGCGGAGGCAAGAGTGCAAGCTTTTTCCTCTGTCTGTGTGCCTTGGTCCCCCCCACATGCCCTTGAGGTGACGGGGAATCTCGACAAGGAGGAACGTCGCGCCGGTAGGAGCGGCAACGACCTTGGGACGGGGCTTACGGGTTTCGAAGGCGGAATCAACGAGCGACTACGCGAGGAGGGGTTTTCTGCCCGCCTTTCCCCTCTTCTCTTCGGCAAGGCGGAAGTCACGCGGGAGCTAGATTAGGTTTGCCCGTCGTCCCTCCCGAACGCCGATCGGCCTAGGCCGGTCGGCACCCCGGTTCGGTGGGAGCAGGCCGTGCATCGTGAAGGTCGAGCAGCAGTTTGGTTTTGCATTTCTTGACAATGTGGATTTTTTTTTTAAATCTCTGTTTCTTGATTACAAAATTATTATGTTGTTACTACTTAGGCGGGGGGGCTGTGGTAATTGCTGCGGTTGCTTACAGTTTTTTAACTTTTGAGGAACGTCGGCACACATTGCATATAGATGTGTCGATAGGTGTACCTCGTCGAAGAGTACCCGGTCTAAGCTTTGCTCGTAAGTCCTGCATTATAGAGGGCCGATAGACAACAGTCGGTCCATTTTGCTGGTACTGTTGTAAACAATTTACAATTTATTTTACTTTGGTACCAGTGTTTGGTGGGCCAATATGGCGCGATGACTTTGGCTTCGGCGCCAGATTGGCGTAGGTTTCGGACGAGGTCGGGAAGGAGCGTCCAAGCTGGGTTGCACTAGTTGGTCTCCGAGAGCTTGTCGGGGAGATGGAGGCAGTCCACGGCTTCAGCGATTGGGTCTCGCTAGCGGGCATAGTAGCGAGGGAGCTATGTGTTGCCTTGCGTGGCAAATTTGTCGATGGAGTGGGGGGCCCACAGTGAGTCCATGTAAGTAAATATGGGGGGTTAATAAGCTACCAGTCTTCAATGTCGGTTTCGCGGCTAAGTCTGTCGGCCCAAACGTTGGCCGCAATATACGTATCGACACCATAGGCATCGAATACAACGCGCGCGATTTTTGATGTTGTTGGTGTTGATGAGTACCGAGAGTTTCCAAAGTTCGTCCATCATGATTGGCGACCGGGACGTCAGGTGACTGAGTACAACCACCACTACTTGATTATCCTCGTACATGAATAATTTCGTCCGCGCAATAGCGGGAGCAACGAAAGGACTGCGAGTCGCACGGCCTTCAATTCTTTCCATGTGATGTGTTGCTTTTGATATGCCGCTGACCAAAAACCCCGTGCTTCCACTTGCTCGTTCAACACTGCCCCAACCGTGATGTGAGGTGCTACTTTGGTTAGGCTAAGTTGGCAACCTTAGACTAATAGTAGAACCTAATCTTTGGATCGAGTTATACGGCGTAGAGAGAATTAGTAAGATTGTCTTAGGAACAGGGTTTCTTACAATCTGGGTGTGGCGTGATTCTATTCTGTACCGGTCTCTCACCTCTACCAGTAAGTCCCCGTCTTAAATATCCACACCTCAGGTGTTCTAGAAACAGCCTTAGAACCTGTAGCTTGTGCTGTCTGCTAACTAAACCAAACTATTACTAGTGATATAAGTTAACTCAGGTTACATGTACCGTCTATCTAACCTTATCACACAAGCTCTTAGAACTATCTAGAAAAGAACTATCTAGAAGAGATACTGCTAGTAACTCTGTACTGTCGAGGGAAAATACGGCAATACAGTTGTACTGCCGTGATGACAATAAGAGAGTCACTGAATATCGCTAAGATACAGGTACCATTTAGAGGAAATAAATAATGTCAGATACTAGCACTTAGCTAAATGGCTAGGATAAATGTCATATCCTTAAGCACCAGCGTCCTCGCTGTGCAGTACTCAGGGTCTTGGTTTCTTGGGGGCTCTTGCAGGCCAGCGATTGCGAAATCTGACAAAGTCAGGGGTGCCAGAAAATTCTCGATAAACATCCGTTCGAAGAAATTCGGAAAAGATGCTTAAGTGGTTGACTCCTCGCATGGGTTCCCAAGTGTCCTCGCTAGGTACGTTGAACGGTGCTGCCCGGCGGACCTTAAACAAAAGTCCCGTGCCATTGGAGTTAAAAGCCACGTCGAGTATTTTGTCGACTTCAAATCGCTTCGCATCGTGCACAATCGGAATTGGCTGCGCACTGTTGGCCTGTTCTGGTTTTGAATTCCATTTTTCCAGTAGACTGGCATGTACAACATCGTGAATCCGTACTCCAGGGGGTAGCTTAAGCCGAAATGCAACCGGGGAAACTTCCTCCGTAATGAGAAACGGTCCAATGTAGCGGTCGCGTAGTTTAGAACATGGCTGTTGTACAAACCGTAGATTTGTCGCCTTGAGCTTAACCTTGTCGCCAACTGTAAAAGGTACTGGTAACCGGTGCCGATTTGCAGCGTCTTGCATGTGTGCCTGGGCTGCTTTGACGCAGTCGTGGGCAAATCTGTGCATCTCGACCAGAATCTTCACTTGCTCCGGTAAAGTACGGCTAGGCTCGTTATCTTCAAATGTAGCCGTCGTTGGAGATGTCGGCTCAAATCCTAGCGTCGCCTTAAATGGAGACATAGTCGTTGACGTAGAAACCGCTGCGTTGATCGCGAACTCCACGTTGGTAAGGTGTTGAACCCAGTCGTCGTGCAAGGGGTGCACATAGCATCGTATGACTTGCTCCCATGTCTGGTTTACTCGTTCAGTTTGGCCATCTGTCTGGGGGTGATAGCTCGTAGAGATATTAAGCTTGGTGCCAACAGCCCTAAATAGGGTTTGCCAGAAGTCGCTCATAAACCGGGGATCTCGATCGGATATTAATTTCCGTGGTAAGCCAAAATGCCGAAAAACAGCGCGGTGCATATTTTTTGCTAATTGTTCCGCTGTAATCGTTTTCGTAATTGGCTCGACAATCGTCCGTTTCGTAAGCATACAGACGAATACCACCACAGCATCATATCCATCGCACTCAGGAAGGTCCGTAATCAGGTCAAGCGATACATGCTCAAAGGGCCTGGTCGGTACCTCATGCGATTGAAGGAGTCCATAAGGCTTGTGTCGCGCTGCCTTGTTGCGTTGACAGGTAACACAGCTGCGTACATAGTGTTGTACTGTCCGCTTCATGTTAGGCCACCAAAACGTCCGGGTTACTGCTGCCAATAGTCGAATAATACCAGGGTGTCCCGCGGTCGGTGCGTCGTGTAGTTCGTACAGTACTCTTGATCGCAATGTAGAGACGTTCGGAACATACAGTCTTGTTCCGTAGGCGTACAAGAGTCCATTAGATTGACGTACCAGCCAGGTAGGCAGAGATTTCCGGGTAAGCAGATATTTGTCCGAATCGTAAGCGCTTTTGATTTCCGCATGAAGTCCAAAGTCAGGATGTAACCGGGATTCCAGGGAAAAAATCTGCGCGTGTAACTCGCATTCTGCTTCGTCGTTGGTCCAATCGCGTAACAGTTGCAGCTTCTGTAATGAGTCCTTCAGGTCAGGTCGGCGAGACAGAGCGTCTGCCTGGTTGACTGCTCCCTTCTTGTATACGATGTCCATCTGTCGCTGGTAAGGTGCTAGAACTTGAAGCCATCGCACCTGTCGAGTAGACAAATCGCGCTGCCGAAAGAAGTGTCGCAACGTGTCGTGGTCCGTAATTACTGTAAATCCCGCCGCGCCATCTAAGTAGCAACGGAACTTCAGTAGAGCGTCGCGAACTGCCAGTAGCTCTTGTTCGTGGACAGGATAGTGTACCTCATGCTTGTTCATCCTTCGAGCATGGTACGCAACAGGTTGTAATCCAATACCTTGGTCTTGTAACAACACAGCTCCTACTGCAAATCCAGAAGCATCTGTGTACAGTGTGTACCTTGCATTAGGAGAAGTGTCAGGAATTACCAGTACTGGTGCACGTACCATCGCGTCTTTAATTTGCTCGAATGCTGACTCGGCTTGAGGAGTCCAGCGAAATTCCGGTGTCTTCTTGGTCAGGTCCGTTAATGGGGTTGCTAGGGTTGCGAATTGGTTGATAAACCTCCGGTAATATCCAGCAAGTCCCAGAAATCCACGTACTTCAGTCACAGATTTCGGTCGGGGCCAATTCTGTACTGCCTCAACCTTGTCGGGGTCCATTCGGATCTGTCCAGCTTCCACCACATGCCCAAGAAAATTGACGCTCGATCGTCCGAAGTAACACTTAGAGAGTTTGATATGCAACTGGTGTCGCTGCAGCTCTCGTAACACGAGTCGAATATGCTCGAGGTGTTCGTCGGCCGTCTTACTGTAGATCAACACGTCGTCCAGATATACCACGCAGAACTTGCCAAGATACGGGGCCAAAACTCGATTCATCATCGCTTGGAATCCAGCTGGGGCATTACAAAGTCCAAAGGGTAGAACGCAGTATTCGAACAATCCGTAATGAGTTCGGAATGCTGTCTTATGTATGTCGCGCTCCTTGACTCGAACTTGATGATAGCCTTTATACAGGTCCAGCGTGCTGAAATAGTGAGCCCCATATAGCGAGTCGAGTAACTCATCAATCCGGGGTAACGGTGTTCGGTCTTTCCTCGTGAGGTCGTTGAGTTTCCGGTAGTCTACGCACATACGCATGGTACCATCCTTCTTGCGTACAAATAAAATCGGGGCACCGTACGGAGATTTAGACGGACGAATCCAGCCTTTTGCGAGTAAGTCTTGCAACTGTACTTGAACCTCCCGGAGTTCTGCTGGTGACATACGGTACGTTCGCTCCTTGGGTGGTTCATCGCACTCCAAATTAATTTCAAAGTCACACTCGCGAGTTGGCGGTAGACCGTCAGGCTCCTTGATAATGTCCGTAAACTCATTCAGGGAATCTCGTAACGAAGTCGTCCACTCAGGTTGTTGATCAGTGTTGATGTCGTCGACCGCGTCCTGTACTTCTCGTAGTCCAATCACGAAGAGGTCTGCTGGTTGTTGTCTAAGCAGCTTTGCCATCGCATCCGCCTCCAAGTGATGTACTGTCACAGGTACGGTGTACTCGTCGCCAGACACCATAGCTTCGCCAGTTTTACGGTCGCGAATCGTTTTAGTAGACCAATCTATATCCGGGTTGACGGCTTGTAACCAAGGTTGACCGAGGATGATGTCGAATTTATCCAGTTCTGTCGTAATTGCGTCCAGACGTATGTCCAGGGTCCCTACTGTGAGCACTTCATTCCGTAGTCGCTGGCGAGTCGTAGTTGTACTACCATCTGCCAATTTTATCCGGTATTTCTCTCCAGTAACCGTCGGGATGTGATGCTCCCGTACCCACTCAGCCTTGCAGAAATTTTCCGAAGCGCCAGAGTCAACCAAAATACGGCATCGATGTCCGCGTAAGGTGCCTCCCAACACTAACAGACTTGTTCCAGACTGGGTTGTGGATACATGTAGCGTCGCAGGAACACTGTCTTCTAGTCGGACGTTCTTGTTCATCCACCCGTCGATCGGTTTCCCAAAAGTCTCGTAACGAAGAGGGAACTGCTGTTCTCCACAGACTAGATAACCCGTACGCCGTGCCGAAATTAATTCCTTCCAGGTAGCCCATACTGCCGAAGAAGTTGACGTAGCGTCCGGTATCGATCCGGGTCGAACGCGAGCGATATACACGTAGTGCTTATTTTGTCCGGAAGACTCCGTCCCTAAAAGGCGTAAATTTGTTTCGCTCACCTTAAATCCAGTTGTCTCCGTAAGAGCTCGCACTGCTGTGTATTCCGGGGTCGCGTCTTCAATCTCCTGTTTGCCACCAGGAAACCAGACCATGCCAGTGTCCTCTTTCGCTAGTAACACTCGTCGGCCATCGGTAACAAGAGTCGTCGAGTGAGTCCAGTAGGTCTTCGGGGGATTCTGTAGATTCTGAGGCAGAAATCGAACTCGATCGGTGTCGTCGACGTAGACTTGCGTCGTCCATCTTGTCGGTCCAACATCTTGCCTTCTTCCTTCTATTCCATCGTTCGTGGGGCAGGTAAACACATGTTCTTTCGCCGCCAGCTCGTCGACAAGTCGGAAATTTCGCAGCAGCTTGAACCATGGTTTTGCCCTCCATTTTGGAACCACTATAACCGCTCGCAGATGGGGATGAAGCAGTTTACTCCGCAAATAATGGCCCAAAAAATCTTCCAATTCATTAAATGGCGCATTTAGCCAAATTCTCCGGTACTTCTGTAAATCTCTCTCCTGAAACGGGCGCGCCGGACAGCAAAAATCCTCCGCCACTTGAGAATTAAGGCCGTCATTATCGCTAGCTCCATCTAAGTCGAAAGGTCCGTAGGTCTGAGAGTACTTCAGGAAATACTCCCTATTCATCATCCAGTCGCTAAAGTCCTTGCTCCTAAAGACTGGCCTCAATGTCGTTTGAGGTAACGGGTCTCGTACTTCTTCTGTTCTGGTCTCTTCCTGAGTCGCTGTAGGAGACGAAACCTCATCCTGCAGCTTGCCGCGAGCTGCCGACTCAGGTCTCACTTTCCCGGCCGGGATTTCCTCGTTCTGTCATTCTTCTTGTTCTTTCTGTCTGGGCAGTCGATAGCGATGTGTCCCTTCTTGTGGCAAATGAAGCACTTGCCCTCCTTCTTAAATCTGTCGACCTCCTCTTGAGTGAGGCGTCTAATCTCGTACAGCTCCCGCGGCTTTTCTTCGGTCGCGCCATGCGAATCTTCCTCCGACTCACTGTCGATCTCCTCCACTGCCTCTGAAAAGTCGCTGTCTTCTTCGATGGCGTTCAGTCGGCCTGTCGAGCGTTGGGTCGTCTCAATCTTGGTCTCCGCTGCCTCCGCTCGCAGAGCTGCTTGAATCGCCTCGTGTAGGGTCTTAGGGTTTTTCAGGGCAACCTCCTTATGAATCGAGGGTCTCAAACCGCGTTGGAAATCATGTACGTTATCTTCTTCGTGACGGTGAGGAAGCTCCAATAATTGTTCTCGAAAATAGTTCGCGTACTTCAGGACCGTGGTTTTCTGTCTCGCTTTGTCCAAATTCAATCTCGCTTGTTCCGCCGGTGTTCTTCCGCAGAATTCCTGAATTAAGGATTTCTCCATCTCATAAACTCCGGAAAATCCTCCACCGACTTCATCTCCAGTCTGCGCAACTTGGGAGTACCACCACTTCGATAGTGGTCCTTCCAGAAAGCCAGATACCCAGTACGCTCCTCTTTGCTCTTCAGGGTTAACGCTGTGATACCGTAGATACCCTCGTGCATGTCGGAACCAGTTTCTCAGTTCGTCGATGTTAGTCGTAGCGATGCTCTTGATCTTGGCTGGTTTGACATCGTTCGGCATCATGCTTGGCATCTCTCGCGTCCTCTCCGATCTCAATTGTTCTCCTCGAAGAAAATTCTCCGTTTCTCGGCTTCTGTTCACTCGTCCTTCAAAATGTCTGAAACCGTTGTCGACGTGGTCACGCAGTTGAGATAGCTCAGTCGAAAAAGTGTCAACTCGGTTACTTAGTCGTTGTAGCATCTCGGTGACGTGTACCGACATAGGCTCCATCGTGGGACTCGATCCTTCTCGCACTGTCTGTCTTCTACCATCTGTCGACGTCGGCTGTGTCGGCCCAGAAGGCGCCCCGTCTGGTCGACCATCAACTTCCTTTGGTAGTCTCTCTCCTGCTCGGTTAGACATCTTCGTCTCGTCTAGATGTTCTGAGGCTCCGAAACCACGTGTGAGGTGCTACTTTGGTTAGGCTAAGTTGGCAACCTTAGACTAATAGTAGAACCTAATCTCTGGATCTAGTTATACAGCGTAGAGAGAATTAGTAAGATTGTCTTAGGAACAGGGTTTCTTACAATCTGGGTGTGGCGTGATTCTATTTTGTACCGGTCTCTCACCTCTACCAGTAAGTCCCCGTCTTAAATATCCACACCTCAGGTGTTCTAGAAACAGCCTTAGAACCTGTAGCTTGTGCTGTCTGCTAACTAAACCAAACTATTACTAGTGATACAGGTTAACTCATGTTACATGTACCGTCTATCTAACCTTATCACACAAGCTCTTAGAACTATCTAGAAAAGAACTATCTAGAAGAGATACTGCTAGTAACTCTGTACTGTCGAGGGAAAATACGGCAATACAGTTGTACTGCCGTGATGACAATAAAAGAGTCACTGAATATCGCTAAGATACAGGTACCATTTAGAGGAAATAAATAATGTCAGATACTAGCACTTAGCTAAATGGCTAGGATATGACACGTGACCTAACTTGTCGCAGTGCAGGTAGGCGGTCTCGATTGGGGAGAAGATGGAGCGGCCGTTGTTGGCGGAGGGGACTTGTGCTCATCACTGGAGGTCCCGGTTCAGCTTATTATAGATGAGATTTACCCGTTCTCTCCATCCCGTCCGAGCAGTGAGGACGTCGTGTAGTTCGTGGAGTAAGAAGCGAGCCGCCGGGATGGCTAGGTAGAGGTACTGTGCTTTTCCGGCGAGTACGGCGAGTTGTCGGGCAGGTAGCTAGCGGGCGGCTCGTGCATAGCGTTGCAGTAGAGTCCGGGAGAGAGTAGCAATGGCGTGAAGTTTCGAAGGAGGGGCTCGGAAGGTAGAGGTTGTTGTGTCGATCTAGAGGCCGATGTGCTCGAAGACTTGTGCAGGCTCCCGAGGCTGCCGAGTAGGGACGCGACGCGGTCTCGGAGCTGTAGAGCTGCGACTTTGCTGTCAGCAAGAAAATAAGAAGTCCTCCATGTACATGAGTAATCGGGCGCCTATCCATCGCGAGTTGCGTTGATAGCGTCGGGAGGGTATTGGTCGCGTGGGCGACAGGTTCGTACACTCGCGGGGGTTGGGCCCGGTGGGATTGGGCAGCGGTTCGCGAAGGTGTCGGATGAAAACTTCGGTAAGACGACAAAAATTACTAGTTGCTGCACTTCCAGCCCATCGGGAGGCCGGCTAGTCGGTACATGGTGCCGCGAAAATTTACCGTAATGCTGATACGGTCCTCCTGCCGTATGCCAAGTGTGTAGTAGTCATCCGTGAGGTCGAAAGAGATCACACAATCGCCAACGCGCGTCATGTTCTTGAGGTGGTTGAGTGTCTCGTAAGTAAGTTCGTGCTCCTTGCAATACTTGTTCATGGGGTGTAGTAGGTCGATAATGAGCCGCCATTTGTTTTCGCCCGGTTTAGGGACTAAAAATATTCTAGAAACTCATTAGCTGTGCTGTCACGGCTCCTAGGCGCCTTATTGCAGGAATCTTGGAAGCTCGGAGTCCATGAATTCGAGCTGCTGTTGTGTTGCGCCTAGCATGGAGGTGCCGATGTTGAAAGGTTGGTGTGGCGGTTAGCCTCTGAAAGCTAAACGCTAGCACAAATCAGTTCTAGTCTGTCTAGTTCTGTTGTTGCAAGATGGCAAATGATGTTGTCGAGAGGCAATTGATGAGAGATGTTTCACTGTTGTACTTAGGCAGTAGATGTTGTAAGTGAACAAAGGAATTGTTAAAAGGTTCTGTCACCTCCCTCTACTGCATTGGGCTTAAATAGGTTTCAGCCCAGACTAGTTACACTTGCAAGCTTCGCTTACGTGTCAGGCGTTATTGCTGCTCAACCGTCGTCATCTGTCCTCGAGACACGGCCTGCCTAGCATTGGGTTTCACGACGCAGCTCCTTCTGCATTGAAGAGCTCGTTCTGGCGCGTCATCTGGCTGGTTAGATTAATTATGCATATTTGTACGTACCGGGAGGTACTGGTCGTACTGTAGCATCAGCACCATTACAATATTGCAGTAGCGACGTACCCACGAGTATACGTCCGTCCTGTGGAAAAGCACGAATTGGAATCCGTAACGAGTACATGTACAATGTCATGCAATGTACTGTTGCATGACTGTACTCGTCACATTGGGGCCGACGGCCGCCGATGAAAGGTATGTGAGCCCCTCGATGAATCTAGCCTAGAACTTACTCGCTCGCGCCTAATCGTTTCCACTCGTATGTTGTGTTCCATACGCGGTGACGCATGAAGTTGGGATGGTCGTTGCAAGACGTGGCGCGGCGGGTCACTGTTGTAAGTAATACAGCATACGTATTAGTTGTAGATAGCTACTGTTAGCTACTCTAGATATGATTAGTACATGTCTAGATTGGACATACCGATAAATTGTTTGACTCGGTACAGAGTTGTTGCTAGGCTATAGCTCTCACACTTATGTTGTCCCGACACCACGCCTGTAGGCTGGTTGTCGCCGTAACTGTTCCGTTTGCGGGACTTTGACTGTAACTACGTTTGCGTAAGTTATCTTCCACACTAACTGTGTTTGCATGGTTCAACAGGTTATGGGCCCCCGCCTCACGTCACTCACGCGCGACAACCTGGTTCGGCGAGCTGCGATCGACAGCTCTCCCGCAGAAGGCAAGTTTCTATAGATAACTAGTACTTTCAACTTGTAATCGGCGGTATCGCCAGTATAAACAGCGATTTAAAACCCGCCACCACCCCTCTTAAGTCAGCCACTCGACGGCGATAGCCAGCCACCCACACCGACGCACTCGTCGTGTGTGGACAGGGTGCACACATGTCCAAGCTGGAGAACGGGGGGGCGCACTGTCGGGTGAATACGCATCCACAGGTTGCACGCTAGCCGTAGCTTACCTTTCTTATTTTTATATTATCTTAGCGACTCAGCCGCCAGCGCAGCGCTCCACCTGTCCTGGCCTTGGCCTCGATTTGTGCCCCACATTGGGTGGAGGATACAGAGAAGGTGCTCTGAGACACCCCGGGGCTACATGCCGAGGGGTCGGCGGGCATCGGGCCGTCTCTTTGAAACCGCTGTTAGGCACGAGTCCGGCTAGCGGTTTTTACCGCTGCCTGTTTTTTATTCAGCTCTTTCTTTTTCGCCCTCTGTCGAAATGGCGCCGAAAACTCCGCTTGTTTCACCTCCTGATTCCCCTGACCCAGGCTCTGAGCAGAGCAATCTCGATACCACACAGGGTATTCTCGCGCTGCTCCTTGAGCAAATGACGCGCCTTGAAGCGTACCTCGACTCGCGGTCGGTCGCCATTGCTGCTCTTCCTGCTGCGGGTGCTAATCCGCACCCCCGTGTCGCTCAGCGCCCCCACGATGCTCAGCTCGGACACTTTCGGGACAGCCACGACGTGCACACCCTCCCCCTGCTTGTGCATCCCCAGCCTGGCTACGCCCCACCGGACGCACAGTCGGCCTTGTCTGCTGCTACCGCTGCAGCTCATGTTGGCGACCCCGCCGTCGCACCGCGCCGTCCCGATGCGCACCGCGAGCCTTCGCGTCCCGAGCTCATGGTTGAACACCTCCAACCACCCCCCCAATACCCCCCCGCTGATTCTGCCCTACACCGCGACCCCTCGCGTCACGACATCGCGGTTGAACAACTCCCGCCACCCCCCCCCCCTACCCCCCCGCTGGATATGCCCTTCACCACCCCATACCTCTCATCCCGGAGGCGCCCTCTCACGGCGTCCCCCCCTCCCGTGACCACCCGCATCCGTACGCCCCGCCGCCTTCCATGGCCGGCCGCTCTCCCTTTCCCGGTGGCCCACCTCTTCTCTTCCATGGACAACATTCTTCCCCAGCCCGGCGTGGCGACCACACCCCCCGTGGCCGTCGTCGCCCCACCATTGACCCCATAGTCATCGGCCGACCGACACACGCAACCCCCGACTTTGACCCAAACGTCCACCCCAGTCTCTTGGGCAGCCTACACTACGCCCCCGTCTGCACGCGCCCCGCTGTCTCCACGGTCTTGCGCATCCTTGGCTCCGCCCAAGCCTCACCCACGGAGGCACATTGGCACGCTCTGCAAAAGGTCCTCCGCTACCTTCATGGCACCATCGACATGCGCCTGACGTTGGGGGGGGGCCTGGACCACAGCCTCCAACTCACAGGCTTTGCCGACGCTGACATGCTCACCAAACTCCTCCCAGGACCTGCACTGGCAAGACACCGAAGTGCGATCCTTGGAGGACAAGACCCAATGCAACGCTTCATCCCGTAGCTACCTGCAGGGGGAGTGTTGTAAGTAATACCGCATACGTATTAGTTGCATATAGCTACTGTAAGCTACTCTAGATATTATTAGTACATGTCTAGATTGGACATACCGATAAAATGTTTGACTCGGTACAGAGCTGTCGCTAGGCTACAGCTCTCACACTTATGTTGTCCCGACGCCACGCCTGTAGGCCGGTTGTCGCCATAACTCTTCCGTTTGCGGGACTGTGACTGTAACTACGTTTGCGTAAGTTATCTTCCACACTAACTGTGTTTGCATGGTTCAACAGTCACACCATTGGGTAGTTCTGAATGTCTTCTAGAGCGCATATGCTCGCCGTGTTAGCAATGTAGGATTACATTACCAGAGTTTTTTGTCGATGTTGTAGTCCTCATATGGCATGGCTGTTGGGGTTGCCGGCATTGTTGGGGCGGGATCCAGGGGTCACACGGTAGGGTTGATCGAGGGTCGCTCGGTATAGGCAGCTGCTGTGCGCTTCGGGCGTCGTGCTCCGTAAATTTACCCTTCGGCGTGTCGTCTACGCCGACGGAACTGGCAGGCTGTTTTTTTACTTGTTTTGTTGTCGCTAGTTGAGTGATGAGGGTCGAGCTAAGCTTAGCCGTTAGTTTGGCAAAGGCTTGCTGAAATCGGCCATTCAGACGCTCTTCTCATGCTCATGCATTAGCGAGTAAACGTTGTTCATGTTGTTTGAATTCTAAAGATGCAACAAATTCCGGCGCGTCGCGAACTTCGTCTACGACTTGTCTATATGTAGTAGCCATCGTGTTAGAGCGGGGAAAAGAGTCCCGGCTATCATAGACGCGGCCGAGTGTAAGCCGTCACCTTGCCCAACTACGAGAGCTACGATGCATGTTGCGCGAGCCGATTGGGCGAACGCAAAGGCAAAAGGTAGTTGCTACTAGCTAGTGCCTCGGGAGAATTGGTGGTACACGTACCACGTTTGTGGTACATGTACCACAGAAAATGGTCATTTTTGGAACCTCCAAACAGACCGCTGATTTAAGCAATCTTTACAGAAATTGGTCCAAAACTTGCAGAAGGTCCCAGTCAACTTATTTTTCAAGAAATACCGGTTACCGGCCGCGGCTATTCGCCATGGCGACGATTTTGCCCCCATCTACCCCCCGCTGTACCTCCGCTCGGCACGTCCGGATAGGCCAAAGGGTCTCGGCTCGTAGAGGCCCCATAGAGGACCTAAAGCCCGGCTCGAGGCGCCATCAGCGTGCCCGGAAGTATGGCTTGGTTACTGCGTCGGTAGGGCCCAAGTTGTGGACCGTGCGGTGGGATGATGGTGCGGAAACTACCGAGCGGTCCACTCAACTCCGGGCAGAGCTGCCCACTGCCGGGCAAGAACCTGCTAGCTCACCGCCTCCCACGCCTGGCGACGACCACATCAATCGAAGGTTAGTTCCTCTTCACCCTCCCAACACCGTGACCGAATTTCCTGTGGAGCTCCTGCCTGTCGACTCCGCTGTGCGCACCGCGCCGACGGAGGGTAATGGTAGAAAAATAGCTGAAAATATAAATTTCGAAAATCAGCCACCACTACCCACCGACGCATCTCCTTCTCCAAAACGCGGCTCGACCTGTAGCGAGTACTTTTACCGCAACGACTCATATGCTACGGACCTCATGCTACCTCCCCCTTCACCCCTGCTCGCATTAATGGCATATCAAGTTGGTTTCCGAGCTCCTTGTTGGTAACGTGACGGGCGAAGCGTCACCGGGTTTGGGCGGGGCTGAACATGCAGCCCTTAATCATGATTGTTTGCACCACCTATCCATAGGCAGCAACTATAGAACTCCATGCTCATGAAATTGCCTGAATTGCAGCATAATAAGGCTACGCTATCGCAACGAAATGTCCCCAGTAGCATTTTAGCATGATGCAGCAACGTGACGCCATAATGCAGTCGAGTGACATGCATACATGCCCATGGATCGCCACACAAAAACGCACAAAGCCTAGCTTTACCCCCCTTAAAGAAGCTAAAGCAGTAGCAATGCGCTCTATCGTGCAAATTGGAAGGGAATTAGAGGTGTTTTTAACTTTTTGTTTTACAAAGAACTGTGTAATCTGAATTTTTGCGGAGCCACTAACCCCCCCTCCCCCCCCGATGTAATGCACGACCTGTGCCTATCGCCTATGCCTACACTTACTTCCCATGTCTGAAACTCCACACCCACTCGCTCCCTCGATATCCTTCTTCCTATATGAGCGCTGATTGGCATTCTCTGTGTCGGGAAGGGTCGCCTCCTCGACATTCGGAGCGCGGGGCTTCGAGCCGAGGCCGCGCACATAGCCGCGCTCGCACATGCGCCACGCTCACTCCCGCATCCACCCCCACGTCGCAACCAGCACGCCTCAACTCCTTCTTAGTGTCTAATTATTCCTTGTTTTCCTATTCGAACGGGTTTCAGTAAGATTTTGGTCGCTAGGTTCCTCAGAAAGCGAGGCACACGAGCGTAAATGCGGGACGCGGTCGTGCCGGGGAGCGGCTACACGCATCTTCTTACCTCGTACACTCCCCTCGACTTTCAAGCCCGCCGCAACATAGCCACCTGCGACCCAAACAACTGGTCCATCTATTTCATGATACTCATGGGCGTTATCGAGCTGATTTTCGATACACGAGAGGGTCTTACCGCACAGCTCTAGCTCATCTTTAGGACGGTCAGCTTGTCGCCGACCTCATCGCGCATCGCTCACTCCCGACCTTTCACGTTGCTTGCACGCCCAACTCACCACACCAACCTTCGCCTCCGACTCCCAAAAGTTTCAAAATCCTCTTGGCAACTTGTTTCGAGAAGCGTCGGGCTTGAGGTAGAGTTTGATCTGACTTTGGTCCTTCTGAGTCGGGCGGATGGCCCGACAGAGAGGTGGTGCGCTTAGGGTGCGAGCAACTGCAAATATAGCGATGATACAGTTTTCTTAGAAATATTTAAGAGATAAGTACTAATGAAAAATATTGCTTCGTACCACACGTTTTTGTGGTACACGTACCGTACCACCAATTCTCCCGAGGCACTAGAGGCGATGCTTTAGAGGTAAAGCATGTGGGCGTCCACCGCGGACGATTTAATGCGCTTGTGACGCTCTGTCTCCGCGCGTTACCTTCGGCGGAATAAACATGGTACGTTAACTAACCGGTTAACCCCAATATCTTACCACTACAAGAATAGTAGTAATAGATGAAATAGTACGTGTACAGAAACGGGAGGTAGTTTTTGCAATAGTACATGTGCCTATACACGTAGCAAATTATATATAATAATATATGACCACTCTCTAGGGTCGATGTACTCTAGAGGGGTATTTGTACTATCAGTTGGTAGAGCGTCGAGCTCGAGTCGTCCACCCGCAGCTCTATCGGAATCGGCTGTGGGGGTGGCTGAAGTAGTGTGATTTGTTGGCGCGGCTGCGACGGATAGAGTTTCGACCTGGCTGCTAGCTGTTGAACAATCTTTGTCAGCAATTGCAGCTGGCAAGGCTGCTGTTCCGGCGCGTCACCGGGTGCAACGGGGTAGAGGTCGGTAGGCAATACCAGGCGGTCTGCCATTTGAACTCAAGGAGTGTGATTTCGTGCGTCGTGCGGGAGACTCAAGTGATCAACACCTTGCGTGGCTAGCAAGAGCCACGATGCCGTTTGCGTGAGCGATAGCTCTCGCGAAAAAGCAAAAGGTGGACACACAATCGCTGTTGGTGCGTTATGTAGTGTGCGGACATTGTATTGTCCGTGCGCGCGTGGGCGCTTGAACCGTTAGGGGAGATGTAGCGTCCGAGGTAACGCTTGTAACGTCGGAGGTAACGCAGGTTACTTCGTAATTTAGCCTTGTAATTCAAACCTCTATATTACCAATATTATGACCAATAATATATGCTTGCATATATACGTAATGCCATCAGTTCCCGTATATGAAGGATCTAATAGATGAATAATACGAGAATTTGCTTTGGATAATATGTTTAGAGCACTGCCAAAAGAAACGAAGCCGCGCCAACATAGCGCTCAAGGACGACGCCAAGAAGATTATATATTCCCGTCAACCTAGCGCATCAGCATCACGCATGTGTGATCCCGTGGCAATTCGAAAAATGGCGGTGCCCGGCGACGGCGAAGCGGAGGTGCCCCCGGAGGAGGGTGATGAGTGGGCTCGAAGGCCCGTCGCTCGTCGGCACTCGGCAATCACCCACCTCCCCGTGGTGGGCAATTGTGAACCCTTTATCCACGTCATGCCATGTAGGGAATAGGCGGGGTGAGCCGACAACTGCGATCTACGGAATCGGCAGCAATCGGGAAAGCCATTTACGGAGGGCTTACGAAACGGTATATGTACTCGCCGATGACGCCAATATTTCCCGCTCGGCCCATGAGATATCAATATTTTCAAGACTATATTACCCTCGAACAACATTTTGGTCGTGGAGCGGGATTTACATATCAAGAATATCCGGCGACGAGAATGGTAATGACGGAATTACGCAAGAAGGTGAGGGACTTGGTGGCGTACGACCGGGAAGCGGCGCCATGGAATGAAGGGCTCACGCTCCCAGTGGCCGCCTAGCCATGTGATGGCCGAGCTTTCCATGGGGACGAGGCACAACACGACCAAGCCGGAAGACAGTCGCAGTCGGAGGAGCGACACGGTTTGGCGGTGGCGATGATCCTCAGGATCGGCCGCCGGTGGAAAAACTCGGTACGGAGGGGTTCGGTTTGATATCCGTAGCCTAACATATTTAGCGAATGACGACCCGATCCATGAGTTTATCGAACCCATTCTTAAATTGGTACCCAACCATCAACACGAGTCCCTAAGGCCGTGTATGTATTAAGGGTTATCGCGACTGTACACATATCGAAATAGTGCCCTCCTAGCGGCGTTTTCTACTTGGGGAGGGAACGGGTGAATTCGACGCGATCATATATGTGTTGGAAATTGAAATTGAAATGTTCTACAACAAGTACCGATTGCTCGGCTGCCATCTATTTTAGTATTTTGGATAGTAATGCACTCTGGGGGTCTCCTAATATATCCCTCGTCGTTGGCAGTATCAACATAATATCAAACACACATAAAAGTATCTATCGCTACAATTGTACATTTACCTTAGGGCACGTTTCGCCAAAGATGTCAGCTTGCTTACAATTTGGCCAAAAGACACCCACAGGCGGGGCATGGGTGACGATTAGCGCAGGATTATAGGGTTGAGTGGGTGGGTTCGCGCAAAGCCTAGATTGGCTGAGCGCGAAAGCAGAGAGTGCCTAAGCTCGTGGCTAGCTACGGCTTATAAGGCTCGGGCTAGCTAGAGCTGACCGTTGGGGAAGGCGTTGGTCGTTGGTTGCGTCTAAATGCTAAGGCAAGGTGGTTGCCCTGCAGGTGCGACGCGCCGCTATTAACGGTAACTAGTGTTACTGTCCCGTACACATGGGAGTTGGATACGCAAGCCTCTAGATTAAAATCAACTTGACCATTTACCCTAGGGCACGTTTTGCTAGTAACCTAAAGCCAAAGGCTTGCACAGCCAAAATTAGTGTTGCGGGGGGGACGGAGTGAGCCAGCCGAAGAACCGCCAAGAAGCATGTGTGGGGGTCATGGCTGGGTCAATGTACGTTCCTTCGGTCACGAAGCTGTTCTTGGCCCAGCCACCCATATATTTGATTACGGGGAGGGGCGCGCCGAGCCGCCGATGCAGCTGGCAGCGGAAGCAGCTCCTTTCCGTAGGTTTTGCGATGTCCATTTGAAACCGGCGGGCGCGGCCGTGTTGACTGTGAGGAGGGCAAGGACGAGCCAGGCGGAGATGGTGGACGCGGCCCCCCAATCGGCGGAGGCTGCAGCAGGTGAGAAGCTCCAGAAGGCGTCACGGGGTGGTCGCTTGTAGAATTTTGCGCAGAACGCGGCATTGAAATTGAAATTGAAATTGAAATTGTTTACAACATGTACCGTATGCGCCGGTTTTTCACCAAAAAGCCGGATGCGTCGGCTGCTGTCTCTGGGCCCTCCCAACTATGCCATACAGGGAACTTACAAGTCAGGGCTAGACCGTGAACCACCTATGCCCAACCTCTCCAAGTGTGGTCGGGGGTTTTACTCCCCCCCGGGGAGGGTTTGAAGCGGGTTAAAGGTGGTGTGCATGAATGGCTTGGGGAGGTGCGTTATGCGGAGGCTCGGCGAGTGGTCGTGCGTGATTTGGTGCGGTAGACAAGGAGGAGGTAATGCAGCCATTGGACGGTGTGTGCATGGAGTGTGGAAAGGATGCGAGATGTGTCGAGTCGTGCTTTGGTGATGAGTTTGTCGGGAGGGTCGGTGCGGAGGGTGAGGAGAGAGGTGAGACTTGCGATGGTGGATGAGTGCGGTGTGCCCGTGCGGCTCATGACTACGGGTAGGATGTCGACTTCGGTACCTGGCCAGTGGTTTCGGATGGCATTTGCGAGGGGTGTGTATTTGTCCCTAATCAAGCGGGCTGTGTGTGAGAGGTTGTGGTCGGTGCAGTACTTCCACTCCCCTATCTGTATTTTCCTGATAGATGAGTATCGGCGGCGGCCGTTGTTGTGACCGACGAAGCGAGGTTCGAGGAGGCGTATGAAATCGGGTTTGTGCGCCGGGGGACGTAGTGCAGGCGGGAGGATTTCGGGGGGGAGGATAGCGGGGCACGAGGTTAGGGAGTCGGGCGAGAGACCTTCGTCTGCATCAACAAGGCGGGTGGGCATGTGGGTGGGGTGTGGGGGGTGACAGTCAAGAGGGGTGTAGGTGGGGGTGGGGCGGGTGAAAGACTTGATGGGTTTGTTACCGAAGTCTGCAGTGATAGTCTCCCAGCGACCTCCGTTGTGGCGTTCCAGGAGGGATAGTAGGAGTTGTAGCGCGCTGTTGTGACGGTCCTGTCTTAGGCCAGACATGGATGGGCAGTTACCGGCCATGTGGCCGTTGCTGGTGAATTGTCCACACATGGGGCATCGCATGGTGGGGTTGTGTGTGAGGAGGCGGGTGTTGTGGACGCCCCATATGAATTCTTGTTTGTGGGTGAATTGGGTGTTGGTGAGTGTTGTGAGTTTTTTGTGGAAGGTGAAGTCGGCGCCGTCTGCCGCGGCGCGGGCGAGGAGGGCGCCGTGTTTGGATGTTTGTGAGAGGGGTGTAAGTGTGTGCTTGCAGCTGTGGGTGTGTGCGTCGGCTTTGAGGTTTGTGTATATGTAGGGTATGGGTTCCCCTTGAGTCTGTGGTATGAGGGTGTAAGGCCAGGTCCAGTGACCAATGGACACGTCCGAGCCTGTGTTGTATGTGGTGTTTGGTGGTTGACCATCTGCTACTTGGTTAGCGAGTGCGTCTGCGAGGTCGTTGCCGAGTGAGTGGTTGTGTGCTTTAATTTTGCCGAGATGTGTGCGGATGCCTGCGTCGCAGCGGGTTATGATGGTGCGTGTGATGGAGAGGAGTGTGTCGCGGTGGATGTTGTGCCTATAAGCGGAGGGGCAGTTAAGGTATCCTTGTATGAGACGGAGGGAGCACGCACTGTCAGTTAGGAGGTGGGTATGGCCTAGTTGGAGGCCTATGTCAATGCCAGCTAGTTCGGCTCGATTGATAGTATGGGAGGGAGGGGTAGAGGTCACCAGGATTTTGATGTTGGTGTCCGAGGCTGGGTGGGTGGCTGCCGCCCCGAGAGGGGAGCTGCCTCCTTTTTTCGAGCCGTCTGTGTATACGAAGTCCTGCCAGTTCCAAGCAAGAGTTCCTCTGGTGGGGGAGTATGTTAGTCGTGTGCGTTCGTGGAGGGGGTAGGTAAGGGGGTGAGTGGGGTTGGGGGGGAAATGGTATATGCCTGCGGAGTGAGGTGAGTAGGAGTCTGTGTTCCCAACGGGGGAGTATGAGGATGGTAGCGCTTGGGGTGTGTGAGGCTGTGAGGTGTGCGCTGGTGATTGCATGTTCCATGGCTCGGCGCATGCATTCGTGGTCGTATTCGGGGTTGGCGATGTTGGTGCCTTGCCATGTGTGTGGGGCATTACTGCCGCTGGATGAGAAGACTATGTCTTCGGGGTAGAGTGAGTGGTAGGTGTGCGAGTGGAGTGATTTATTGAGGGGGTCTGAGTAGAGTTTTGTCTGGATGTGGAATGTGTGACGGAGGGCCGAGAGGAGGTCCTCTCTGGTGGCCCATCTGTTGCGGGTGGTGGTGGCGGGTGTAGGTGAGTGGATTTCTGAGCGGGAGCCTAGGCGAGTGAGGAGGTTGTAGACCTCCTCTTCGAATGTATGATCGGAGAGGTCGGGGCGAAAGAGTTGGTATAGGTGGCGGACGCGGGGGCCGTTAAGGGTGGTGACTGCGCGGCCGCCGGGAGTGCAGAGGATTGTGGTATCGTGAAGTGAGGGGTGTGCGTGTATGGCGAATGTACCGGTAGGGAGCATGTCGAGGTCGGGGTTGATGGGGTCGTGGTTGAATGTGATTAGTGGGTGTGTCCATGGAGGGGGTCCGGGTTCTGGCAGAATGGGAGTGGTGGAGGGGACAAAGCCGGAGTTGAATGCGGTGAGGGCGGTGGGGCCGGAGGGGGTCTCACTGATGGTGTCGTGTAGTTGAAGGCAAGGCGCCCATTGGACTTCGTGGAGACGGGTGAGGTCGTGTTGTTTGCCGCGAGCGCACCAGTCGCATTGCCATGTGGCGGGGCCTAAGGCAGGGCGGCATTGGGAATGGACGGCAAAGTGCGGGCATGTGCTGCAGGTGGAGGTGGGTTCTAAGTGCAGAGGGTTGTGACATATGGAGCAATCGGCGGGGGTGGGGGTGGGTAGGTTTACCGAGGTGGGGGTGGAAGAGATGAGTCGGAAGCCGTCGTCCAGTTGGAGTTGTATATCCCATTCCGTGAGGTGTTCCGGGGCCCATTCGACCATGTATTGGGTTTGTCCGTATTCTGTGTCTTTGTGTTTGGAGATGATGCGCGTCACGTCGCAGGGGGGGTAATGGTGGTCTGAGGGGGTGAGGTATTCTGTGTCTATGTGCGTGATGGGTGCAGTGGGGGTGTAGATGTTGGTGCGGGAGGAGTGGGTAAAGGGGGAGAGGGTGGGAGGAGGGCGGGGGAGGTGTGAAGTGAGGAGGGGAATCCATGAGGGGTGGAGAGTGGTGGGGGGGATGCTTGTTTGGGGTTGAGGTTTGTGACGGGGAGGCGGTTGTGGACAGTGTCGGAGGGTTCGGTGAGGACTGCGGCGAGAAGGCGAATTGGGATAGAGAGGGGGGTGTTGGACCCCGTGAGTTTGGAGATGGACTGGCATGATTTGAGGATGAATGAGGAAGGGGTGGCTCGGAGGAGAACTTGTGACCATTCGGTTATGTGATTTTGCCAGAGGGGGTTAAGACGGGGAAGGAGGGAGGTGTGTGTCTTGCGGGGTGAGAATTCGCGGTATGCTTGTTTGTATGTGTGTGGGTCTGTGATATGTGTGGCTCTGTCTCTGAGTGATGTAAGGAGCGCGGCGTCCTGGCTGGTGAAGTGGGTGCGGATTGTGGAGGCAATGGGGTTGGTGAGGGAGAGGGGAGGGATGTTGTGAAACATGGTTCCGGCGTCGCGTTGGGCGCGCACTAGGCATCTGAGCGTGGGGGGGGATAGACTGCCTGACATTATCGATTCAGTGGGCCAGTGGGAGTATGTTGTGGAGATGTTGTGTATGTGGGCTCTGGCCATGTGGCCCCTATAACCGGGGGAGTTCAGGATTTTGTGGAGGTGGCAGACAGTGAGTTGTGCGGCATGGGCTTTGAGGGAGGGGAGGCCGTAGCCGAGGTCGGAGGTGGGCCGGTGTAGGGCGGTGCGGGGGAGGTTACGTACCGAGGAGACGGCGGAGCGGAGGGCGCGGCATATTTGGCCTTCGAGGGTGTCCAATTGGGAGTCGCTGAAGAGGCCGAGTTGGAGGGTGAAGTGTTTTCCGAGTAGGAGGCCACGGATGACGCGAATTCTGCGGGACTGGGTTAGTAGGGAGGAGGAGAGGGCGTTGATGAGGGATGTGGTAGTGCGTTTGAGTTCGTGCCAGTGTTTGGTGAAGGTGAGGGAGGTGTTGAGTTCGACCCCAAGGACGCGGTATGTGTCCGAGGGGCCTATGGAGGGGATGGGTGCCGGGGTGGAGTTGACGGTGATGAACTGTGTTTGGAGGCGGGATGTGAGGAGGGTGATGTTGGCAAGGGAGAGGGCGTTGCCTGTGCGCCAAAGGGCTCCGGTAATGCAGCATTTTCGGATGTTGACGGTCATACCTGTGTAGGCGCTGAAGAGGGAGAGTTTCCTTAGTTGGATGGCCATGTTTGGGGTCGAGCCCGTGGCTAGGCTGAGGTCATCGGCGAATCCGTGTCCGGGGTATGTGGCTGTGGGTTCTGTTGGGTCGACGTTAGTGGCGGGGGGCCCTGGCCGATAGCCCCGGCTACCCACAGTGAGCCAGCGGAGAAAGGGTTCAAGGAAGAGGGTAAATAGGAAGGGGGAGAGGGTGTCGCCCTGTAGGGTACCTCGATTTATGTCTATGGAGGGGGTGGGACCGTATGGGGTAATGTAGTCTGTGGATGAGACTCCGTAGAGGTGTTCGCATGTATCTACAAAAGTGGAGGGCATACCGAGTTGTCTCATGTGTTTGAACATGATGCGGTGGTCTGCTGCGTTGAAGGCGCCCTTGAAGTCCGCGTACATGACGTAGATGTCTTTGTTGTGGAGTTTCGCGTCCTCCATGGCCATGATTATGGAGGAGAGGGCGTCGTGGATGCTACGGTGTTGTCGAAAGCCGTCTTGTTGGTCGCTGAGGATGCCGTGGGTTTCGGCGTATTTCGAGCCTGCGTCTTTTATTAGTGCGGTCCATAGCTTAAGAAGGTTATTCATGAGGGCGATGGGGCGGTAGTTGTCAAGGAGGGTGGGGTCACCTTTTTTATGTAGTAGGCATGTTGTGCTATGGCACCATTCTGGGGGTGTGTAGGATTTGTGGGCGAGGAGGGATAGGAGAGAGTAGAGGGCGGAGCGGGTCTCCGGGGGTAGGAACTTGAGGATTTCGTTGGGGATACCGTCGGGGCCGGGGGCTTTGCCTGTGCCTAGCGAGTTGAGGGTTTTATCAAATGTATCTCGGGTAATCATGTCGGCGAGAGTGAGTGTGGGGTCCCCTCGGGGTTCTATGGTGTAGTTGTCGGGGTTGTCAGGGTGTTCCCAGGGGGGTACGGGTAGGTCGGGCGGGGTGGCTCGCGTGAGTTCGGTGGTGAAGTGGGAGTGGACCGCCTCAATGACGGCTGAGGGGGAGGATGCTGTGGTTTTATCGGGCTTGGTAATGCGGTGGAGAGTTGAAGTTGCGGTGGTCCCGGGGAGGAGGCCACTTTTAATTTTTAAGCGGCGGTGGGAGGATTTTGGGGAGGCGTCGTAGGCAGTATTGGTGCGGGTTTTAATCTTTTGTAGTATATCAGTGGTGGTTGTTCGGAGTAGAAGGCGTATGCGTGCTTGGCATTGTTGATGGATATCGGTAGGGGAAAGATAGTCAGAGGTTTGCAGGAGGGTTTGGGCTAGGGGTAGGGGGCCACCGTTGGTGCTACATCTGCGGAGTTTGCGAATGAGTCTGCGTGTTTTTTTAGATAGCCAGGTGGGGTTAATGGACGAGGTAGTGGGGCGGGGTTTCTTCGGGGGTAGGAGGGGCCATATGGTGGCTGCGTGGTCCATATGTTGGGAGAGTAGTGCGGTGAATTTCGAGGCTAGGGTGTCGAGGGTATCGGGAGAGGCCTTGGAAGGGGTTGTATTGAGAATTTCTGCGTGGAGGGAGGCCGTGCGGTTGAGAAGGGAGGGTGTGCTACGTTGGTAGGATGTAATGTGGTGCGGTTGTAGTGGGAGTTTGAAGGTGAGTTTGCGGGTGGTGTGGTGAGTGCGAGGTGGGTTGTGGGCCGAGGGTGGACGAGCGACTAGGGAGGAGGGGGCAGGAATAACTAGGTGTATCGCCGAGTGGTCGGAAAAGTGTGAGGGAGAGGTGAAAGTTGAGCATGCAGGCGGGTTGAGGCTGAGGGGGGAGGGAGGAGGGGTGAGCCAGTGGTCGAGGCAACTTCCGCTACGGGGAAAGGTTGGGAGGGGGGGTGGAGTGGTCGGAGGTGTGACTCGAGTAAGGAGGTGAGGGCGGGGTTGCCTGTACCTTGTGTGGTGGTCGTTTGGAAGTCGCCGCCCCAGAGGACGCGGTGAGTTGGGTAGTCGTCCATCAGGCGGAGGCCCCACGCCGCGACCTCCGCGTATAAGCGTGTTGGTTGGGGGCTGTGGAGCTGTGGCATGTAGGCCCCGAGGAGGAGGTAAGGGTTGCCTGAGTGAGGGACGAGTTTTAGTCCTGCGATATGTGGGAGGAGGTGGGAGGGTGGGGTGAGGACAGTGGTGGAGTGGAACGATTCCCTTCGGACCGCGAAGAGAACGCATGCGTTGGGTAGGGGCACAGATGAGTAGCAGGGTCGGGAGCTTTTGAGTAGGTATTGTGGGAGGGCGACACGCCACCTGGATTTGTGGGTGTCGTGTTTAGTTTCCGTGAGGATGAGGACATCAGGTCGGTGGGTGGTGGCGAGGTGTTCCACGTCCATGATGGATGTGTGTAGCCCCCTGGTGTTGAGGTTAATTAGGTGTAGAGGTTGTGGTATATGATGTGGGAGGAGTGGTATGGGGTGAGGGTTTGGGGGGTTAGGGGGGTTCGTTGGAAGGGGAGTTTTGCGGCGTGGTGATGGGGTGTGGGAGGTGAGGGGGTGGGGCGGGTTTGGGGGTGTGATGTGGGGGAGGGTGGGTTGGCGGGGGGCGGAGGGGGGGTGGAATGAGGAGGAGGAGAGGTTGATGGGGAGGGTTTGGGGGGGTGTGGGGGCTCGGGGGAGAGGGAGGGCTGATGAGGGTGGAGGGTGTGAAGGAGTTGGGAGCGACCGACAGGGAGGGGAGTGGAGCGGAAGATGTGGTGCCACAGAAGGGAGTGAAGGGAGTAGACTGTGTGTTTGGGGTCGAAAGGAGGGGGGTCGTAAGCATGGTCAGCAGGTGCCGTGAGTATAAAGTATGTGTGAAGGAGGACGTGGGTTCCACAGGACCACGCCCGGGGTGAGTCGTTCTGTCGAGGTGAGTTGAGAAGGCGAGGAGTGAGGAGTTGGGGGGAGGGAGACGAGTTCCAGGAGGCGAGGAGTGAGAGGGAGCGGGTAAGAAGGGATGGGGGGGGGTGGTGGAGTGAGTCCACCCAAGTGGCGGAGTCGTGTGTCACGTGGAGGAGGCCGAAATGGGAGTGCTGCCAGGTGAGGACAAGGAGGGAGTTGTGGGGTGTGCCCGGGCGCGGGGGTACGCCTCTGTTTGAGAGGTTGGTCCACTGGCTGGTGTATATGTGATGGTTATGGAAGGTGTCTACCTCGGTGTTTGTGATAACAATGTAGTTGTTGGAGGAGGTAGAGTGGAGCTTGGCAAGGGAGGTGGCAATGCAGTAGAGGTTTGAGAGGTCCGGATAGTGTCCCCACTGGAAGGAGAGCACGGCCGAGGAGTCGAGGTGGCCGATGGGGGTGGGGAGGCCGTGTTCAAGGTTAAGGTCAAACAGGTAGTTGTGTAGTTTGATGGTGCAGGTATCGGGTGTGAAGTGTGACGGAAGTGAGGCCTTGAGTGGGTTGGTTACACCGCGAGTACGGATATCGTGGGGGGGGCGTGGAAGGGGGGCAGGAGGTCGAACCTCCGGGCCTGCTGGCCCGTCTGTAGTGGAGTTAGGGATGGGGGCTGGCCCTAGCGGCCGAGTGGACATCGGAGGGAGGGATGGATGGTCCCTGGGAGGGGAGGTGCTCCTCATTGGCTTCCGCTGTGTCTTGGTCTTCTTCAGGGAGGTCTTCGAGCTCGAAGTCTGAGGTTGCAGGGGATGAGGCAGGCAGGGGGAGGTTTGAGGGGTGTGCTGTGGACGGGAGGTCGGGGGTCCGGCGGTTGGACTTGGGGGTGGGTTGTGGGGAAGGGGAGTGTGTGAGGCGCGTGTAGGTCTGGGGGTCATGGGGGTTGCGGGGGTGTGGAGGTGAGTGGAGGGTCTTTCTGAGGGTGTGGCGTGTGTGCTTTAGGACGCCGAACGGGGGGGCAGGTTTGAGGGCGGGGTCTGTAGGTGTGCGTGCCGTAGGGGAGGAGTCCATGGGGTCGGTGGGGGGGAGGGAGGGGGGGAGGAGCTGGAGGGGGGGTGGAATCATGTTGGGGGTGGAGTCTGTGCGTTGGGGGGAGGGAGGAGGTGGGGGGTCAAGTCCGGTTGGGTGTGAGGAGGCTGTGGCGGGGTGTGTGAGGGGGGTGGAGGAGGAGTCCATGTGGTCAACTGAGGTTTCAAGGATGGTGGGGAGGGGGGGTGGGGGAGGAGTGGTGGTGGCGGGCAAGGTGAGAGGGTCAGCTGGGTGTGTGGGGTGAGGGTTCGTGGGAGGGGCGGGGGAGGGGGAGCGACGTTTTTTGGAGGGGCGCTGATTGCGAGTGTGAAGGGGGGGGGGGAATATGATGGGGCCAGTTGGATGTCAGGGAGGGAGTCGAGGTCGAGAGGGGTGTCGGCAGGGGTGTCCAGCAGGGAGCCGTCCGCAGGCTCATGTTGCCATGTCTCGTAGGTGTTGGTCGCCTGTAGGTGGCTTGTCCATTCGAGAAGGAGAGAGGGGGGGTTGCGAAGGAGGGATTTGTTTTTTGTGAGGGTGAGCTGAGGGGGGGAGGGGGAGGTGGTGAAGATGGGGTCCGTGATGCGGGACCTGCCGAAGGTGGAGTAGTGGTGGGGTGTGATGTATAGGGAGCATGTGGTGTTGGTGGGGGTGCCGCGGTGTATGTAGGTGTGGGGGAGGGGAATGGTGGCAGTGCCGTTGGTTGAGATGAGGATGCAGTACATTATGTTGGTGAGGGAGATTTGGATGCTGGTGGCGATGTGAGAGGAGGGGGAGGGGTGGGAGCGGAAGTAGGAGCCGTCAGGAACATTTTTGAGGGAGGTGTGGTGTGAGATGTCGAAGGTGGAGGGTGAGGAGCGGTGGGAGTGGGTGTGTGATTGTGCGTATTCTGAAGCTGTTTGATGGAGTAGGGTGGAGAGCCAGTGTGAGGAAGGGATAGTACCGTTGGACGTGGGTTGGGGGACAGAACGCGGCACGGTGGTGCGTGTAGTAGTCCATGAGGTCTGCCAAAACGGGGTTGGCAGAAATAGGAATAGCGAACACTAGCTTGTCGTTGGTGTCACGGCGCTGGTCGCCTTTAGATTTTCGCACGAAAAGGCAAATTTGTTGTGAAGCTTTGTCGACAATTTGGTCGCCGGTCTGGCAGCGGGCGCCAGTTTCTGCGCGGCAGAAAAAAATTGTAATTGACGCAAACAACTAAGCGGGCTCTGAAACGTTGTAGCTGGGGAAGCGTAGCAGAAGTCCACGTGACGGTGTCGCGGAGAGCGGCGGCTGCCTGTAGGATGCCGAGTGCTACGGGGGCGGGCAGCGGTAGGCGTGAGGCGGTAGGGACAAGGCGGTGTTGTAGCATTTCGAGGCCACGCCGAGCGTCCGCTAGGAGTTCTCCCACGGCAATGGGTTGGTGTTTGTGGTCTCGGAAGAACTTGTTTACCGCGGAGAAGTAGGTTTGCAGAGAGCTGGCGGCGACCGTGCCTAGCAGGGCTAACCATGCCGTGTGGCGAACCATTGTGGCCGGGGTGGCCCGTAGCGGGGCGAAGTTTTACTCTGTACATAATATAAAAAACTGCCTGAGCAAGATGTCGTAGCTAGCGTACGTAGAGGGCGCTAGTGAGTTGCTGAGTAGGGCGACCGCCGTAACTCCGAGCTTGTCGGTTCCTAGGAGGTCCTGAAAAGTTTCAGCGAGATCGGCGGACAAAGGCGCCGGTGCTGTTCCGAATTGCTGGCTATAGCGAGGTGGTCCTGTGCGGAGACGGCGGACGGGCTGTACAGTAGAAATTAATCGGTCCGGGCGTAACGCACGGCCAATCGCTCCGCGTCGGGTGTATAGCCAGGAGGGGGTGAGAGCCGAAAGGCCGCGATGCTCCACGAGGGAGGTCCGACCCCCTCGTGTTTGCCGAGCATGCCGGGAAAGAACAGGTCGCGGGCCGCCGGGAAGTGCAACGTTGCGTGTGCAAGCCGGGCGAAAGCGTGGTACCACGTTTTGTTCGGCCAGTAGGGGGCGACGACGGTAGCCGCGGTCCGTGATTGGGCCAATTTGGCGGCCAGAGCCGGTAGGGTGGACCAAGGAGGGTTGAAGTAGTTGTTTTCGCGACGCCAGGCTGCATCCGACATGTGCATGCAGTCGACGTCTTCGCATAGGGGGTCTCTACAGCGGGCGTTGAATCGGGGCAGTTGAGCGTTTAGCATGGACGCGAAACGGTCGATCGTATGCGGGCCCCACCGGTGCTGAAGGTGTTCGAAAATCCGAGGGTTGAGGTGCCAGTCCTCGGTGTCCAATTCGCGGCTTAGCGTGTCTGCCTAGACGTTGGCGGCCGACCGAATGTAGCGCGGGCGGATGTGGATGTCGTTGGTGTCGAGCAGGTACCACAAGCGCCGTAGTTCGGTCATCATGACGGGTGACCGCGACGTAAGCTTGGTTAGGGCGGCGAACACCGCTGTGTTGTCCTCGTGTAGGAGGACTTGCCGGCCTATGAGTTGCGGTAGAAAAGATTCGACCGCGTGTCGCACCGCTCGAAGCTGTTTCCATGTGATGTGTTGGAGGCGGTCGGTAGCGCTCCAAAAACCGCGTGCTTGGTAGTTGGAGTCCTCGTCCAGCACGGCCCCCCAACCGTAGTCGTTGGAATCGGCGTGAAGGTAGGCTGTCTCGATGGGCTTGTAGATTGACCGACCGTTGTGTTGGGTGGGCATCGTACGCCACCACTCGAGGTCGCGTCGTAGCTAGTGGGTGAGGCGCACGCTCCCCCCCATCCAGTCCGTGTGGCTAACACGTTGTGGAGCTCGCGTAAAAACAACCGTGCGGGCGCGATGGCGAGGTAGAGAAACTGAGCTTTTCCTGCGAAGGCCGGTAGCTGACGTGTGGGCAGCCATCGAGCGTTCGAAGCCGCTCGGCCGAGTAGGGATGAAGCGTGTTGGGCGAGCAGCTGTAGTTTGGCGGGTGGGTCGCGAAACATGCCGAGCTGGAAATCTACCGTTAATCCTAAGTGGTCGCCGACTTGCGTCGGCGTTCACACGCCTTTCTTGGGGTTGCGTTGGAGGCCGAGGCTGTCTAGCAGGGCCTCGACGCGCTGACGAAGTAGTACCGCGTCGTGGTAAGAGTCTGCCAAGAAAATAAAGTCGTCCATGTAGGGGAGGAGTCTTGTACCGCGCCATCGAGCGTTGCGGAGAAAACGTTTGGACGGCCGGCGCGCGCTGTCGGGCGTAGATGCCGGCGTGGGAGTAGGCGGGCGCCGTAAGTGGTTCGTGAACACTTGTGTTAGCTTGCAAAAGTAGTAAGCTGAGCCCGACCAGCCCATTGGGAGGCACGCGAGGCGCCATAGGGTGCCGCGGTAGTTGACCGTGAAGTAGTCCCGGTCTTCCTCCCGAATGCCAAGGGTGTAGTACCCATCGGCGAGGTCAAGCGAGACGAAGTAGTCGCCCGGGCGGGACAAGTGGCGGAGGTGCTTGAGCGTCTCGCAAGTCATGCTGTAGGTTGAGCAGTAACGGTTGAGTTCTCGAAGGTCGATAATCAAGCGCCACTAGTTGCTTCCGGGTTTGGGCACCAAAAACATCCGGAAACGTAGCGAGGGTTGTCCGAGCGCTCCCATGCTCCGCAAGCTTCGAAGCGTGGAAGTTCCGAGTTGAGAAACTCGAGTTGGGCTGGTGTTGCGTCTAGTATAGAGATGCCGTGGTTGAAGGGCTTGGGACGTACGCCGTGCTTGAACTTCACGCGTACGCCGTGGCGGATCCAACTTAGGACTTGGCCGCTCGCGCCGATGCGCTCCCACTCCCGCCATCTTCGACGCACGCGGTGGCGCATTAAGGAAGATGTCGGGGGGCAGGAATCGGCGCGGCGGGCCACACCGTCATTTCTTGGTCCAGGGTTTTGTCGGGTCGGTCGGCTTGGCGAGGGGGGTGGCGCGGGCTGCTGTTGTTGCTGTTGCCGCGGCCTTGCGTTTGTCGGCGGCTGTCTTGCGGGCTCTAGCGTCGGGGCATGTAGGCTTGTCCGGTGTGATCTTCGCGAACGCGGCGCCGGCAGCGGCCTTGTTGGCGGCGTGCATGCTGACTTCCAGCGTGCGATCGACGAACGCTTGGCTTAGCGCATCCAGTGGGCCGGAGACCGCGGTAGGGCGTGGGCGACAGAAGCGCTCATGGGCCAGTTCGACAAAGACGCGGTTCGCATCCGTGCTCGTTTGTCCGCCCTTGGTGAGGCGGAGGAAGCCCAATCGAGTACGGGCGGCCTCCTCCATCGCTGTGTGGGTGCGATGACCCGCTCTAATGAGGGAAATCGCTGCCGCCAGCTCAGCCGATAGAGGTGGGCCGTGCGACAGCGTGTCCAAAGCCTCGCTAATTGCCGCGTTGGCGCAACTGTGGAAGAAGGTATAGCACCCGATGTGAAGGTACTCGTCGTATGCTGATTGGGTGCGCTTGTCGCTTAGAGCGCGGGCGGTGTCGTCTGTCAGTGTCCACAGACGTGGCTCCTCGACGTCGCGTGGGGGACGTTCGAGGCCGGCCAGGATGACTTCGCCGTAGTAGGCGAAGTCGACGAAGTCGGACGCGAAGGGGTCGGGTTCGTCGTCAAGCAGGTCGATAGGTGGCTCATGGCCTCCTTACCACCCTCCGTCGTTGGGGTCGCGTCGGCGGGAATGGACTGATGTTGATCAATAAAAGTATGTGTGGCTGTCGTATGCTAGAGCTGTGCGAGTAAGGCAGCGTTAGCCGCCAAAAACTGCTCAGTAATCCGTTGTTCCGATGCCAAAACTGCCGTACGAATTTGTTCGGATGTGCGTTGTTCGATTGAGGTAGCGTGAGGGTCGGCCGCTGCGGCGGACGTAGACTGCTTAGGCTGCATGTTGCGGAACTGCGTAGCTGAACGAGGGGAAGTGTCGCGTGACGCTCGAGTGCGCATGGGACGATGGTAAACTGACACCCTGCTCGACTACGAGAGTCGAGACTGCATTCGCGCGAAGCCTAGATTGGCTGAGCGCGAAAGTAGAGAATGCCTGGGCTCGTGGCTAGCTACGGCTTATAAGGCTCGGGCTAGCTAGAGCTGACCGTTAGGGAAGTCGTTGGTCGTTGGTTGCGTCTAACTGCTAAGGCAAGGTGGTTGCCCTGCAGGTGCGACGCGCCGCTATTAACGGTAACAGTAACCGCTAGTGTTAATGTCCCGTACACATGGGAGTTGGATACGCAAACCTCTATATTCAAATCAATCTGACCATAAAAAGTAATTATTTTATCGCTATCTCCATGATGTGCGGCCTCCTCCCGCCGCTCGGGGGCGTTGATAAGCTCGACTTATCAACATGTGCTAGTTCAACCGAGCCTATCTGACCTTTTCTCGTGTGTGACTTCGGTATTGTCGGAGTTGGGAAGGGGCGGAGTGGGAGGCGAAGAACCCCCTCGATAATGTCGTCGACGGCCCCATACTCGATCCTCGCACACACTCGCCCGAGATAAAAACTGCTCCTTCCGTGGCAAGTGTCCTCCTAGCATAGTCTTCTCTTCCCCTCCGGGCCAAATAGAGAAATCATATTTGGAATTAGCATCCTTCTGCCGCTCATGCCGACGCGTCGATCATGTCCCGGTCGTTCGGTTGCTAGTTGTTTCCGGCACCAGTTGAACCGCCTCCCGAGGTTAACGCTGCCACGGGGCCGTCTCTACGGGCGTTATGATGTCGCGAGAACCCTAGCACGTCGCTTGAAGCTGTTGCGAGACATGGTTTTGTGTGATAATCAAGTTGCTACACAGCAATGTTGGTCAAGTAGCATCGTGATAGTACGGCTGTGACTCAGCACTATGAGATGATAAGCCAATCAACAATAGAGAGGATTAGGTTGCTGATGGTGGCAAGTTGCTGAGCGTTAGATATCATCTAAAGGCTCAGAATATATGTTGGCGTGTGCTCACCACAAGGTGAGTGCGTGTCCTGTGATAGGCAAGTGCTAGGCACTTGCTGAGGGTGAGATGACATGCAGTGTCACTCACCGAGTGTAAGCATTCTTTATTGCCCCCTCAACTTTGACAGGTTATGGGCCCTCTAGCTGCTAGTTGTTGGAGTCATTTGTCTTGACTGGAACCTAGAGCTTGCTTCTCGAAGAGTGGTAGACCTTTGTGGTGTCGCACGATACGTGAGGTGCGGCTGGCTCACAAAGTGGCTGGCTCTTGCTTGTGTTTGTAGCTTTACTTCGATACCCGGCTGGTAGCGACTTGTTTGTGTCGCTTGGAGCCGGCTTCAACCCCCGAACGCCGACTCGTGTGACGTGAAGATCGGCTTGCTTTTCTTTGTTATAGCTTGGCGCTTTCTGGAATTTTATTCGCTTCCGGAGCTTGTCACCCGCCAGTTTCTTTTCTCGTGAAAGCCGATAGTGGTCCGGCTGAATTTTTGGAAAGGCATCTTACCACAAGTGTACTAGCACTCCTGTACGACGTCACTTGACCGACCTTCTGAGACTCGTTTCTGATTGCCTTGGCTGTATAGACTCCGGGAGTACAATTGCGTCTTCGGTCAGCCCTTTGTCGTCTCCTTTTCTGAGCCGTGTTGCCCGCCTCTTCACCGGTACTTGGTGCTTTTCTTGTTGGCATTATTCCTGATTTTCTGGTTCTCTTGCGAGCGCATCCGACGTACCTGATATGGACTCCGTGAAACTACCCAAGTTCAGTGGGGAGAGACGAGATTTTGACGTGTGGAAGAAACGTTTCCGTGCATTTGGCTTGATGCAAAAGTGGGCTCCGGCTTTGTCGTCGGATGGTGCCGCTTCCTCTCAACAACAAGTCGACATGTACTCCACATTGATTCTTGCGCTGCCGGAGGACGACCTTTCTATTATCGAGAATGTTAGCGAGGATGACAAGACCTGCGGCCACACTGCATGGACTGCGTTAGTCAATCATTATGAGGACGATGGTATTTACCGGTGTACGGAACTATTGCAGGACTTGGAGACGCCGCAAGCGGACGGCGAGAGCGGCATTCAATATCTGAACCGGTTAGTTCGACTGCAACGACAGCTTGCCCGAGTTGGGGACGTCGTCCACGACCGGCGTATCATCATGTACTTGGTGAAGGGCCTGCGCAGCGAATACCACTCCATCACCGACACGTGGGACGTACACGACCTCAGCATGGATACCGTCAAGCGTGATCTTCGTCAAAAGGGCATGCGCATCGAGAGTCGTGCGCAATCACATTCAACGGAGCCCCCAACGCCTACGGCTTTTGCAGCGTCTCATGATGACTCAACGACTGAACTTTTGAAGCGGCAAGTCTCCGAGCTCCAAGACCAACTGAAATCTCTTCAAGGAGCTGCGACTACTCGTCGTACCTCATATGGCAGAGGCGGAGCGAGAATTTTTCGTGGTGTTTGCTATGGCTGTGGTAAGAAGGGCCATCGCAGGTCCGAGTGCCCCGTCAACAACACCGGAGGTAACTCTGCGCAAGTGGACTCCCCGGTTGCTTTTCCGGCGGTCATGGACGTGACAGCCACCCCTGCGAGGCCATTCTCCGAGGCTCGACACATGTTCGAGCGCGATGGGGAAACGTGGATGTGGTTGGCCGACAGCGGCGCCAGCCATCACATGACTAGTGTGCGCCGTGACTTCTGTGAGTATCGAGCGCTCACCGACCGGCTTTGGGTGAAGGGTATCAGCGCCCGCGCTGTTGGAGTGGGCTCGGTCCGAATCATTGTGAAGGCTGAAGATGGAGAGGAGATTCCTGCCACGCTAAAGAATGTGCTCCACGTTCCTGAGCTATCCCGTCGTGCGTCGTGGTCTTACCATCGACTTTTCAGCCTCACCCAAGCTCGGCGACAAGGTCATTCTGTGGTGTTAGCTGATCCCGTGGACCACCTTCGTCTTCATGCCGGTCATGGTGGTGGCGTGGTGGTTCCGTTGGAGCGCGCGCATTTATTGGTGTGGTTGCCGGCGCGGGTTGCTTCGTCGAATCCTACCGCTTCGGTCGCCACTGCGCCATTGGAAAAACGGTTGTGGCATTCCCGACTCGGTCACCTTGGCGAGTCGCAATTGGACGGGCTCTTGGCCACTCAGGTGGAGGGTGTGGCGTTTTCTGCGTCGGAGAAGTTGGGCTTCTGTGAGACGTGTGCTGTGTGTAAGTCGCACGTCCGCCGTATCTCTCGTGAGCCGGCTGACCGGAACGTTGGTGTCTTTGAGGTCCTCGGCTTAGACTTCTGCGGTCCTATGAGTGTTCCATCCTTGGGAGGACGGCGGTACAGCTTGTGTGCGGTTGATTTCCGGAGCCGTTTCATGCTGCATGATGCGGTCCGCTCCAAGGATGAGGCTCCCGCCTCGTTCCGTCGCATGTTGACTACCATCCGTTCTCTGGGGCACACGGTTCGTCGTCTTCGGGTGGACAATGACACGGTGTTCTTAGGTGCTGCCTTCCGAAACCTCTTGGATGAGTTCAACATCGCTGTGGAGATCACTGCCCCTTACGCGCATTGGCAACATGGCCGTATTGAGCGGCAGTGGGGGACATTGGTCCCGATGGCGCAGTCAATGATCCGGCAAGCCGCGCTGCCTAAATCGTATTGGGCTTTAGCGATGGCCGCTGCGGTGCATGTCCGCAATCGTGTGCATAGTAGCGGAGCCGGCGGTGTACCTTTCACCTTGGCGACCGGTAGACGAGCTGATTTGAGCTCCATGCGGGTCTTCGGCTGTCCGGCCTATGTCCACGTTGACAAGTCTCAACGCCGCAAACTTGACGATCGCGCGTGGAAGGGTGTCTTTGTGGGCTATGCTTCCGAATCACCTGCGTGGTTGGTGTACAATCCTGCTACTCGTCGGGTGGTGAGCAGCCGCAACGTGGTGTTCGATGAGGCTGCAGTCCTCTCCATGGGGGAGAGCAATGCGGAGCAACGCAATGATGATGAAGAGGACAGCATCCCGCGCACCATGTGTAGCGAAGAACCGGATACACCTTCGGGGGAGTCGCCGCTACGGGAGTCGCGGCAGCATTCCGGGTCGACGGAAGAGGAACGGGACATGCATTCGGGGGAGACTCCACGGCCAAGGTATAATCTTCGATCCACTGCCGCACCACAGCAATGCGTACCCAGTCCAAGGTATAATCTCCGTTCAGCGGGCGCTTCGGGAGATGGATGGACTGCGGGAAGTGCCGCAGCTATTAAGTCAGCCAGCAGCCCGACCGTTCAAGAGCCGGTGTCATACAAGCAAGCGCTGAGGAGTCCCCAATCGGGGGAGTGGGAGGCAGCTATCAAGAGCGAGTACGACTCACTTGTATCTCGGAAAACCTGGACATTGGTCCCTTGTCCTGCCGGTCGCAAACTCGTAGATTCCAAGTGGGTGTTCAAGCTGAAGCGCGATGCCAATGGACAGATTGCAAGGTACAAAGCAAGACTTGTGGCTCGCGGGTTTACTCAGGAGAAGGGTGTGGACTACCACGAGACCTTCGCTCCCACAGTGAGGGTGATTTCTATTCGAACGTTGCTCGCGCTTGCTGCTTATAATGATTGGGAGGTGGAGCAGCTTGATGTGGTGACGGCATTTTTGGAGGCCGATATCGAGGAGGAAATCTACATGAGGCAGCCGGAAGGATTCCGTCACTTCGACATCAATGGAGAGGAGCGAGTGTGCTTGTTGAAGAAATCATTGTATGGCCTCAAGCAAGCTCCAAGGAACTGGAATAAGACCATCACAGCATGGCTAGAGGAGTATGGCTTTACCCAATCCAAGGTGGATCCCGGCATTTACGTCTTCATCAAGGAGGGTGAGCTTTATGTCTTGGCGTTGTACGTGGACGACAGCATCATCGTCGGACCAGCGGGTAGCTTCATCGTTGGGTTCAAGTCGGCTTTCGGCGAAAGGTTCAACGTGCAAGACCTCGGTCCAGTGTCTTGGTTGCTTGGCATGACAGTCGAGCGTGATCGTGGCAGCCGCACCATCAGGATTGGACAACAGCAATACGTCTTAGATATGTTGGAGCGCTTCAACATGATGGGCTGCAAGCCAGTGGGCTCACCTATGGCGGTCGATGCTTTGAGCAATTGTGTGGAGACGTCGACATCAAGGTTGCCTCCCGGTCTAGTGCCGTACCAAAGCTTGATCGGCAGCTTGTTGTATGCTTCCGTAAGCACACGGCCCGACATCACCATGGCTGTTAGCCACCTTAGTAGGTACATGTCCGACCCCTCTCAGTCACATTGGGAGCAAGCCAAGAGGGTGCTTCGCTACCTCAAGGGGACCGCAGAGTCGGTGTTGATGTACGGTGGCGCACCCTCAGCAAAGCTGGTAGGATGGTCAGATTCTGACTACGCGAGTGATATTGGCGAGCGGCGCTCTCGCACGGGGTATGTGTTCATGCTCAACGGTGCAGCGGTGAGCTGGAAAAGTCAGCGGCAACAAACTGTGGCGTTGTCGACAGCGGAGGCAGAGTATATGGCGCTGACTGCGGCCACTCAGGAGGCGATGTTTTTGAAGCAACTACTCCACGAGTTTCACCAAGACTCCGGGTCTCCCATCACAATTCACGAGGACAATCAGAGTTGTATTGCACTCAGCAAGAATAGCATGACGACCGGACGCAGCAAGCACATGGACGTGAGGTACCACTTCTGTCGGGAGAAGGTGGAGAGCGGAGACATCGAGGTGCGATATTGTGTGACGGAGAACATGCTTGCTGATGTGCTTACCAAGCCATTAGTGAGTGCAAGGCATAGCAAGTTGTGCAATGCCATCATGGGATTGCCTGCGTAGCAAGGGTGAGTGTTGCGAGACATGGTTTTGTGTGATAATCAAGTTGCTACACAACAATGTTGGTCAAGTAGCATCGTGATAGTACGGCTGTGACTCAGCACTATGAGATGATAAGCCAATCAACAATAGAGAGGATTAGGTTGCTGATGGTGGCAAGTTGCTGAGCGTTAGATATCATCTAAAGGCTCAGAATATATGTTGGCGTGTGCTCACCACAAGGTGAGTGCGTGTCCTGTGATAGGCAAGTGCTAGGCACTTGCTGAGGGTGAGATGACATGCAGTGTCACTCACCGAGTGTAAGCATTCTTTATTGCCCCCTCAATTTTGATAGTTACCGAAGTCTGCGGTGATGGTTTCCCAGCGTCCTCCATTGTGGCGTTCCAGTAGGGTGAGTAGGATTTGCAGCGCGCTGTTGTGTCGGTCCTGTCTTAGACCAGACATGGAGGGGCAGTTACCGGCCATGTGGCCGTTGCTAGTGAATTGGCCACATAGGGGGCATCGCAGGGTGGGGTTATGAGTGAGTAGGCGGGTGTTGTGGACGCCCCACATGAATTCTTGTTTGTGTGTGAACTGGATATTTGTGAGGGTGGAGTGTTTTTTGTGGTAGGAGAAATCGGCGCCGTCCTTCGCGGTGCGGGCGAGGAGGGCACCGTGCTTGGTTGTGTGCGAGAGAGGTGTGTGTGTGTGTGTTTGGTGCTGTAGGTGTGTGCGTCAGCTTTGAGGTTGGTGTATTTGTAGGGTATGGGGTCTCCTAGGGTTTGTGGAATGAGGGTGTAGGGCCAGGTCCAGTGGCCTATCGTGACCTCTGAACCTGTGGTGTATGTAGTGTCGGGTGGGTGGCCATCTGCGACTAGGTTGGCGAGTGTGTCTGCAAGGTCGTTACCTAGGGAGTGGTTGTGGGCTTTGATTTTACCGAGGTGTGTACGGATGCCAGCGTCGCAGCGGGTTTTAAGGGTGTGTGTGATGGATAGGAGGGTGTCGCGGTGAATGTTGTGACGGTAAGCGGAAGGGCAGTTTAAGTATCCTTGTATAAGGCGGAGGGAGCACGCACTGTCTGTGAGGAGGTGGGTGTGGCCAAGTTGGAGGCCTATGTCTATGCCAGCTAATTCAGCGCGATTTATCGTATGTGAGGGAGGGGTAGAGGTCACCATGATTTTGATTTTGGTGTCCGAGGCGGGGTGGGTAGCTGCTGCTCCGAGGGGGGACGAGCTTTCTTTTTTCGAGCCGTCTGTGTATACAAAGTCCTGCCAGTTCCAAGCAGGGGTACCTCCGGTTGGGGGGTACGTTAGATGCACGCGGTCCGGGAGGGGATATGTGAGAGGGTAAGTTGGGTTAGGGGGGCGGTGGTATATACCCGCTGAGTGGGGTGAGTAGGAGTCAAAGAGGTGTGGAGGTGGGGGGGTGATGATGGGGTAAGGGAGGTGAGTGTCGTATATAGATTCGAGAGTGTTGTGAAGTGCGGTCATGGCAGTTGGTGATGGGAGGGTGGAGAGTGCAAGGGGGTTGGCGACAAGGTATAAGTCGACCATCCATCGTGTGCCGAATGGGGTAGGGGTGGGGTGGCATGTGTGTTGGTCGGGGGGTAGGAAGGTGTTTGCGTCATTGGGGAGGGTGTAGAGGTGGTGGGTGTATGGGGAGTTGATGTATTTGGAGTGGCGGTAGGGTGTGTGTTCCCATCTTGGGAGGATGAGGATGGTTGCGCTGGGTGTGTGAGGGGCTGTGAGGTGTGCGGTGGTGATTGCGTGTTCCATGGCACGTCGCATGCATTCGTGTACACACAAATATGCATATTGCGTCGTGTATGCACTAGATAGCGAACAACGAGGTCAATAAATCATTGCAAGAACATCCGCTCCGCTTCAGTCACTCCGCTCTAGTTATTCCATACAAGCAATGTTATTACTTGTAACACGGACATGAGGGAGTGACTGTAATTGGCTTACTACAAAGCGGTAGCGAATATTGCATTAATTAAGTATGAGAACACAATTGATCTTACCGGTGTGAAAAACGCTTCCAAATGGCTCGCAAAACACTAGCCTACTATGAAACTCAAAGTCTACATCCACCCAATGCCCCATAACAGCGGACAAACGTTTTTACATTCTCGCCCCAAATATCACCGCTAAAAGAGATTACAAGTCCCTCCATCAACTTTCTAATTTCAACCTTCACGTTGTGCCATGCTTACGCTGGTGTCGGTCAAACTAATGCCGGCAATATAAAGGAATGGATATCTACAACTGCCATTGCACACCTGCGTTGCTAATTCTGCAGTATATCTCATTGTAGTCTCACGAGATGGGCCCTTGTAGACGCCGCCATAGATAGACAGCATAAATCCATTCACGGTGCTCATTATCCATCTCTGTTATTCCGAAGGGACTGCACATTTTCGCGACTCACTTCGCTACCATGAGGTCGAAAACCTTCTATTCGTAGATGGTTATCTGAAACACAAATAATAACGCGTTGTCATCGCACATGCACTAGTAAAGCTCGGTGGCGGGGTGGACAATAGCAAACCTTGTGATTAAGACCAACGGGAACAAGCTCCCCAAACTTCAGATTCTCCATGAAGACGTCGTTCTTATGGATGTGCTTCACAAGTTGCCGATGAAATTACATGAAGCGATATCGTTCGTGCACAAAACACACTTGGCCCGGATGATGCCTCCATCCTCAACATAGTCCTCCCTCGTGAACTGCTTATATGCCGGTGAGATTCGGAGTTGCACATGCTCCCCCTTAAAAACGCAGCAAGAGTAACCTCCGTCGATCCCACGAATGTCTCATCGTGGTTTCACTTATCGACGCCTGAAGTAGCTGAGCATTCGGTTGTCGGTGTTGTTCTTCGCCTTCTTTAAACCTAGGAACACCTTGCATGAATTCTGAAAAAACCATCTTGCTAACAATTGGCAACGAGTTGCACCAAGGTCACAACAAACGTACAAGAAACTGTGTATTTAATCAACGAAAATGCACAGACTAGCCTCCACAATAAAGTGATAAAAAGCTAACGGGGGGCGCAGAACGGGCGATCTATAATTCCATCTATAATTGCTAGAAATCGCTTTTTGACAAAACGACAAAACTCGCCGCCTCACTTCAAGTCACGGCAATTCGGCATATGGAATTGGGGTCGTCGACCGTAGCCCATAAGTAAGCATGCTATTTATGTTAGCGAGATGCTAAAAAATAATTTCACAGTCAAACGTTGCTCGGCCTATTTGCACATGAAGAGAAATAGCGGAGAGTCTGATATGCAAAACAGTAACGGAAAACAACACTCGCACGGGACGAGAATTTCCTACCCGATGCCATGTAAACGGGGTAAAACTAAACGGCTGGGAAGCGTACCGAGACATCTATACTTACTTTATGCTTCGTGGAGACAAACGACCTACCGGAGCAAAACACTAAGCGTACATAACGAGCGAACTTTGGGGAACATGGAGGAACAAATTTTGTGCGAACATTGGGAAACAACAAGAAACAATGAAAGGGAAGGCACCTTACCTGCTTCGGCCTTAGCGGCCTTGAACTACTCTAAGACGAACTCCCAGTTACCTTGCCTATGCGCGTTTATATCATACACCGTCGTAACCCCCCACGTTTTGAGGTTATGCACACATAGCCACGGTCATCAGAGGTCGACGCCGAACGTTCGTCACATCCCTTGTCATCCCCCTTGTCATTTCGAAGGGGGGAGGTAAGCGGCCGAGTCGACGGCGATATTTCCCTCCTATGTCCATATATACCATATAGTCAAGGACCATGCCAAAGTGAATGGTTGACTTCTACTATAAAAGGTACTTGTTCACACCACGTGCGCACTTGAGCTAACCGCCTAGCGCATCTCTTCGATTATGTGGCATATTGCTCCCGACGAGAATTTCCATAATTTTCTACTTGTACTTCACCAAAGCAGCGCGGAAGATATGCGTGATATCGTCACGTACGGACGTGCGGTCCACAAGCTCGTGGCACCTGCAACAAATGATCGTGGCGGCATAGTTATATTCCGACCATACGATTTACACGGATTTGGTCGACATTTACGTAGTATATTCCGACTGGCATGCAAAGTTGTTATTGGGTGACATGTGCCATCCGAGACAAGATGTATGCTAGATGTTCAAAAACCTTCCGTACCGTTTTCATCCGGCGGCGGTCGATCCTGACGACCTCCGCCGCCATGCCGTGTCGCTCCTCCGGCTGCGACCCTCCTGCGGCCTGCGTAGCTTTCCGCCCTGCCCCCAGAGGAGACAAATGTAGACAAGCACTTTACATGCAACAATCATGAGGGTTGCTGCTCAATCTTTATGTAACAATTACACATCGCCTCGGCGATCGGTCTAGTCGACTTACCTCTGCACTCACATAGACTTCCGATAATAGGTTATGGGCGCGGCCCTCACACGGCTTAATAAGCCTTATACATGCTACCAACGCGGTGATAACGTAAAAACACGCATGTGTCAAAGAGTAAATACGCGCGTTTCATCCATGTCTGAACGGAAGCAGCCGCCGCCGGCGGCGCCCGTCAGAAGGAGCAGCGGCAGACCGACCTTCGCAGAGGCCAAGGGGTCCCCTCCCGGTGAAGAGCCTATCGCTCCCCACATTTTGGATACTACATTGGCTAATATACGCTGTGAGACAGTCGAAGTAATAGATACGGCTATACAACGGTCTCAAGCGACTACGCACGAGCTGATTATGTCGCTGTTTCAGCAACTTAGTGCAAGCCTAGGGCAGCAGCACGAGCAACCACAGCCGCCAGCACCGGCTAACAATGAACACATTACCTTCATCCTCGTCATGCACAACAAGCCGCCTCACCTTAACACCCTTCCCGGTGAGCTCACTTCCCTCATTGCATACAAATCTGTTGGCACCACTTCTATTGACACCACTTTGTGGCATCATTGCTTCGGTCACCCCGGCGGGGACGCTATGACGCTCGCTCTACGCAGCGCGGATATCACTTGAGCGAAGGACAACACTCACATTCCGCTTTTGGGGGGAGCCAGATACATGCTCGGTATTTCTGAAACTAGATTTTGCTCCTTGCACTCTCATGTAAAAAGGCGGTTGTTTCCACCCTCTCCTCTATTTTGTTGTGAGATCCCCGTGGTGGGCATGATAATGGACACATTCGCACGTTGTACTCCGCGGGAGTCATGACCCTCCTACCTCGCAAGGTTATGGGCCCTCCGCGTGTGACGCGGGTTTGTACGGGTTGACCGGAGTTGATCGGATGGTGTCCATTAAGGGGGAGTGTTGTGAGATAACCGTGGGGGGCATGATAATGGACACATTCGTACGTTTTACTCCGCGGGAGTCTTGGTCCTACTGCCTCGCAAGTAGTGGATGCACTGTGGGAGCCCGTTGCTCGGGCAGTACGGGGTATATGTATGAGATATATCCTCATCGGGTACCGACTTTTAAGCGCGGTACTTGGTTACGGCGTACGGCTCTGGACACGGAAGTGCGGTTTGGATTCCAGGTGATGGCACTTCCGTGTAACCCTTTGACATGGCGCCCGCCGGCGGCGCAGCGGCGGCGGCCCCGGAGGGGGGTGCGCTCGCAGGCCCGTCGGCATCCCCTCACCTCCCCGTGGTGGGCGCTGGAAACCCCGTAGCCGTGCCAGGCCTGGTACGGTAGGGGGCTAAGAGGGCCGACAACTCGATCCGCGGGATCAACAGATGTCGAGAAAGCCATGTACATAGGGCTTTTGAAAAAATAATTTCTGTGCAATACCGGCGCCAAGATCTCCCGCTCGGCCCGTCCGATATGTTTTTTCGCGTACAGATACTCATGAATACAACCTTACTTTGAGGGGTGGGGCCTGTACTACGGCAGCGTTTGATGGCGAGGAGGGTACGGCCGGATCAACGGTGGGTGGCGGGTGTTGGAGCTGGTGGTGGCCAGCCGGGGAGCAGCGCCAGGAAAGGGCGCTCGCTAGCCGTCGACCCGCCTTGTGCCAGTCGAACCTTGCCGAGGGGCGAGGCAAGACATGGCACAGGCCGGTGGCTAGTCGCAGACGGAGGAGCGGCTATATGAGGCGGCGGCGATCCTCATGATCAGCCGCCGCCGGAAAGCCCTGTACGGAAGGCTTTTTTCGGAAACTAAACCAATGTCCGTACCCGGCGTCGAGCTAGTTGGGGAGCAGCACCATGGTAGGGCGCTCACTAGCGAGCCGCTACCTCGTCCAGCGTCATCTCCCGGGGGGAGGAGTTAGCTAGGGCGGCAAGGAGGACGGTCACGACGGGAGGAGCGACACGATCTGGCGGCGACGACCCTTTGGGTCGGCGCCGCCGGAAAACCCGACACGGAGGGTTTTGTTTAATTCCGGGCGCCCGCGGCCCGCCGGATCCGGCTACGGTGACCTGCCCCCCCCCCCCCCCCCCCCCCCCCCCCTCTTCGACACCCACTACCCCGACAGACCTTCATAATCATAGGATTCCTTGAGCGTGGGCCCGGGTGAGCGCGGAGGTCCCCGCTCAAGAACAGGCTGCTCGGTGGACGTGCGATCAGAGGGGGGAGGGTACGGCCACATGCCTGAAAACCGACAGGTACCCGGGTACCACACAGAGAAAAAACCGGGGAAATGAGCGGGGAAAATTCAGGCGCGGAGGCAGGAGCGCTAGTTTTTTCTATGTCTGTGTGTCTCGGTCCCCCCCACCTGTCCTCGAGGTGACGGGGGACCTCGACAAGGAGGACTGCCGCGTCGGTGGACGCGGCAAGACCTTGGGGCGGGGTTTACGGGATGGAGCGGCGGGATCGACGAGGGACCGCGCGAGGAGGGGTTTTTTGCCAGCCTTTCCCCTCCTACCTTCGGCAAGACCGAAGTCACGCGGGAGCTAGATCAGGCTAGCCCGTCGTCCCTCCCGAACGCCGACCGGCCTAGGCCGGTCGGCACCCCGGTTCGGTGGGAGCGGGCCGTGCATCGTGAAGGTCGAGCAGCAGTTCACTTTTGCGTTTCTCGACAAGTGGATTTATTTTTAGATCTGTTTTTCTTGATTATATAATTATTACGCTGTTACTGCTTAGGCGGGGGGACTGTGGCAATTACTGCGGTTGCTTACAGTTTTTTAACTCCCGAGGAACGTCGACACACATTACATATAGGTGTGTCGATAGGTGTACCTTGTCGAAGAGACCCGGGCCCAACTTGCTAATAAGTCATGTATGGCGAAGTAGAGTGGCCCGAGAGACAACGGTCGGTCCAGTTTGCCGGCACATGTTGTAGACAATTTCCAATTTCCAATTTCCAATTAACCCTTTGACATCATGGACGTCAAAAATTTGCACTCTCGCCTTCATCTTGATCGTTCCTTCTGGCCGACCATCAAGTTTGATTGTAATGCAAATTATCTCGACGTTGCATGCCGCACAATGGTCGCCGCCTTGGGTTACACCGCTCACTTAATGGCACAGTGTGCACACACAACCAACTCGCCAAGATGTATTGTAATGGGCTACTCTCGCGGACTCGGCCACTGCCATGATGCATTACGCCAAATTGCCCTTCCATGTATTGGGACCTAGCCTTGCGCACGGCCTTCCACCTACGCAACCGGCTTCCATCGCCAGATGCCTCCGGCGGCTCGGGTGGCATTCCCTACATTGTTCTTCATGGCGCCCCGGCTAACCCCTCCCATCTCAAGGTCTTCGTATACTCAGCATACCTCTGTTTGGAAGACCATAACATAGGCAAACTTTCGCCCAACGCACTTCGAAGCATGTTCATCGGGAACTGCGGCGATGGTCTGAGCTATCGTTAGAGGACATGACCACATCAGAAGACGCTCCGTCGCAACATATTGACCGTGAGTCGTCTTCATGCTTTGCCGCCGCCGCTTGTGTCCAACGGACAAGCATGGTAGCCGAAGTCTTCACGTAAAACTAGCCTCCTCGGCCAACTCGGCCTGATCCGCACCTCTCTAAATTAGAGGGGCCGGAGGCCACGACCGCAAAGCCCATGACATACCCGCGTGCGGCACACATCCCGGTGCCAATCGACATCAAACATGCCTTGAGCAGCAAGTACGCTGTTGCATGGCGCAAGGCCATATAGTAGCCGTAGCACCTCGCCATGCATGTAATGCGCTCATTGTGCAGCTTGTCAACGTAGTCTTGGTACTTTGATCGTACAGTCTCGAGCTTATGGGGCGTCCCCGGGTGTCGTCCATGTTGAACGCGACTCGACTGTATCTACAACGTCTGCGAGGGTCCGCCTCCTCGGCGGTACATGCACGCAGCCTCGTATCGCTTCGTACGACCCGTTTAGCAGTACTTATAATAGTATCGGAAGGACGCACGTGGGAGGGAGCAAGCGAAAACTGTGTATCGCTACGTTTGCGAGTTACTCTTAGCCTATCGACAACTCATACGCCTCCGCTACGCACACGTCAAGTGCTTAGAGCGCGAGCGGTGCCTTATGAACTAAGTACTACAAGCACCCTTGCCTGCTCATAGTCGCCATCGCCGCCGCTAACAATCGGGGAATTGGGGACAACACCCCCAACATCTGCGGCCACTAACACGTCGCTGTAGACTCTCACACACAAGCCACGCCCACAAGGTGGTGGCTCCGACAGCATGGGCCACCCATCCGTCGATTACGCAACAACGACATGATTGGCTCTTCACCGACACCGCCGCCTTTAGCACAAACGCGGTCACCCGCACGGCGGTGAACCACAACAACGGCCACACATCTGTCGCATAGGTCAGAAGCGGACACCCACACAACGGTGAGCCACAAAACCGGTCGCACAACAATCGCATTCAGCCAGTCCAGCGGTCACGTACCCGGTGTTGATCCCTAAGTAGAGGCCACTCAGCCACCGCCGCCGCCGCTATTAGCACGGAACGGTCACCACATAACGGCGACCCATGGCAGCGGCCACACCATAGTCGCAGTAGAAACACAACAATCACACACACTAGGTGGTGGCACGAGCAGCAACGACCACCCATACGTCGCTCTCCGACACACAACTCACAATAGCAACGGCCACACAGAAGCCGCTTTCTAGCACCGATGCGGCGGCCACCAAGACGTCGCTATCCAGCACACAACTCACAACACCATCGGCCACACATATGCCGCTTTCCAATACCGATGCGGCCATAGAGAAGTTGTTCAATACAAAAGCGGTCACCCACACGGCGGTGACCCACTGACCCACACAACGACGGCCATATAGATGGTCTCCACCAGCCGGGCGGTCATTCAGCTAGGAAACCTAAGGATATACCTCTATTGTGCTTAAGTGAACGGTCAATGATCTAGAGGGGCTATAGTAGATATAATTTCACGTACACGTATAAGCACATAAGGGTGCATACAAACGTCCGCGCGCTAGCTACATATGCAAGGGCTTTCAACCGTCACTTCTCCTAATTCCCTCACCATATAGTAGTAATTATTCGCTACCAAGCATCCCGCGCACGCGCCTACACGCATGGCGAGGGGGCTGCGGCCCCCTCCCCGACCGTGCTCCGACAATAGGTACCGCGAGCGTCAGCACCCTCAACCCACCGCTGATGCAGTTGTACCCTCTTCGCCATAATTGTTTACAGATACAGCCCCCGCCTCCTCCCCAAGAGAATACATGAGAGTATCTAGTCGCGGAAAACGTATCGGACGGCCCGACCAGGAGATCTTGACGCCGGTGTGCACATATATCCTTTTTAAAAGCCCTCGGTACATCGCTTTTCCGACAGTTGCGGATCGCGCGGATCGCAGTTGTCCGCTCACCTCGCCTAGCCCCTACTATGAAAGGCATGGCCTGACAACATGATTACAAGCACCCACCACGAGGAGGTGGGGGTGAGTACCGACGGGCCTGCGAGCGCAACCCCCTACCGATATGGCCACTGCCGCTACGCCGACGGCGGGTGCCTCTGTTTGTTTTGTGGTCATTCCAAAGTTGGGTGCGTGGTTGATTCGATCCACTTGCTCCATTTCCCTCAAGCTTGAATTCCAAACAATAAATCGAAGCCAAATCGCTTTACGAAACTATGTTTCAACTGCAACAAAACACGCGTAGTTGTCCCATACCCCACATACACCTTCGCTTGAGCTTTAGAGTGTAACTTTTGACCGGGGCTAGTTGAATTTGTCTCTCTAATGTAATCACCGACCCGGACCCATCCACAATTCCAGACACGACGAATATTTGACCCCCCTCTAAAGCGGGGTTAAAGCGTAAATTTTAAGATTCTTATTATGGTTTAATTGTTTTGCCTCTCGCATGGTTAGTAGATGTGTAAAGTCGTCATGCCGTGTTGATGTGGAGGCAGGGCAGACGAGGCCCTCCATAATCACACGTTTCGCCTAAATCTGTTCCCTGCGACTTGTCCCTTACTCCATCAAGATGACTAGCTTCACTTATTCCAAGTCCCTATCTCTACATCCAAGAGTATGTTGCATAATTTGTTGATTATCAGTGCTCGCCCCAGTGGCAGTCCAATCGTAAATTTATCGTCCCATTGGTGATCCCACGCACAGAAGCACATTATTGATAATGCGAGCGCACATGTGGACTTTTATGCTCCGCGATTATCGAGCGACGTCGCCATGTACCGCGCAGGACAGGACATACTGCACCTCCGGATCACGCACATACATCACACGAGTGGGGCACCTATCTTACGTTTTCAACTCTGCTCGACAGGTGCTGCCGATCCAACTGTCTAACTATGGTCTTTACTGACTTCGACATCCAAGGGGCTGGGCACAGCTATGGACCTCTGCCAGCCAAAGAAGGCAAATGGTGGCATTGCTGTACAGTTTAATGCTCTATATATAAACATGCTTTGGAAGAGTCACACGCGGCATCATGGACAGCTGCGGCTCGCACCACCATCGATGTTTGGGTAGCCTATAGACAATGCAGAAACTCGGCATGCCACTGCAAGCAATTGCAAACTGCGATCGATCACATGCTGAGTGCAGAATGCGATATAGCTAACATACATGAAGCGTGAGGGTTAAAATATACCAGTTGGCGGTAAATTTCGGACTATGGCAGGTCGATCTTGGAGCTATAGACCTTCGGCGGATAGCTTGAAGCTTCATCGAGGCATAGCCCAAAACTTCCATGCATTTCAATGACTCGAGTACGAGCGAAAACCCATGAAGGGTAGGCTGATGGCAGGTGAAATTTAAATAAACAACCCTAGGAAACGGCCGACCATCATGATGCCGTTCTAGCTATAAGAAAAGAGGAGAAAAGACAAGGTGACTGAACGCGGGCTACGCAATGTGGATGATTGGTCTTACAGGACTTCAACGCTACCGTGGACGTCAACGATCGCCTTGCCCCTTTGATTCCCACACGACGTGTCCCTCACGATAGTGTGAGAGTCAGACACGGTGTGCACGCCATCCACGTTCCGATGCCACCGCCACTGCGCCTCCGTGGGCGACAGGATGCGCAGCGTGCCAGAGCCGTAGCTGTCCTCCCGAAAAGCGGAGTACTGAGGCTGCGGGTGTCGCCAGGCCGAGGCCAGCCCCTCCCTGTTACCCCCATCGCCGATGTTAAGGTAGGTGATGCCGCACGCGGAGGGGCTCCCGCGGAAGGTGGGTCGCGAGCGCTCGTAGGAATGTACGTGTCCTGAAATCACCACACTCACGCCCGCCTCCATCAGCACACCCTCCACCACCTCGCGGTGGGCATCCCCCTCACCGAAGTGGTAGCCGTTGCTGTTGTACCATGGCACGTGAAACAGACCAATCACCCAGGGCGTAACTCGCCTGCACAACAGACCCGCAATTAATCACACACATAATGCATTTTATCGGAGCCATCGACACGAAAATAGCCGGGGAGCTTTCACACAAATGGGCAGGGCATGCAAATACGGTATAGACGATACGGTTGAGCCCTCACCGATCCACCCGTGCGGTGTCGCGAAGGAGCCACTGCATTTGGGGTGATCCGGGCTTGAAATCGACATAAGGGTTTAGCACGATGATGTGCGCTGGGCCGTGCTCGGCGGAGAACCAGAGAGGGGATGTGGACCCAGAGGCACTATAGTTCTGTGCGACGTGGCGACCGGCAGAGAGGACAGGGCGAAGGGGGGAGGGGGGATTAGAGGCAAGGAGAAGCGCAAAGGACAGAGTTGTCAGTCATGGGATACTAAGGCAGTGAAGGTGCGTCCAGAGGAAGGGGCAGATGGAGCTCTCGCGAACCTGTGGAAACCTCCCAAGAAACTGATGCCATCCATCCTCGATCTACAGCAGCAAGGCACTCAATTGGGTGAGAAGTAGAGCGAATGAAGGGTCCGAGGGGTTGCTGCTCCACTGTTTCATTGAGAGCACAGTTGGATGTGGTGATGTCCATCATTCGGATACATACTCAGATACGTTGCGCTTTCTTTCTTTCAGCTCTGACCTCGTGATTCCCACCAGTGTAGAGAGCTGCGAGCTTGGAGAAGAGGTACTCTGAGATTCTGTCCACAGCGGTGTGGGGTGGGGGTGGGCACTGTGGGGTGCGATGATTGAAGGCGTCACGTCGCATTGAGGAGGAGGCATCAAAATTGGGCGGGGACTCACCTTCCGTACGAGTCCCACCGTGGTTCGTACCCATCCGCATAGCTGATGTCGCCTGCGTGGAGCAGCATGTCGACCTCACCCTGAGCCAGGGGACCACAACTTCGTTCAGCAATTCGTGCATATGGAACCGTTTAACTTTAAGCACACTCAACAAGAATTATTTCAATACAAGCGTTAATCAAAACACGATAAATTACAGGAGACAATGATGAACACAGGAGCAGCGCCGGGACTTCTCGGCCGACTGGGAAGCAGGGAGGGAGGCAGCCAAACATGGTAGACGCAGACGACAGGTGGGATGGTGGGCGATGGGTTGCGGATACCTTGAGGCCGTGAATGCGCGACAGTGTCTGCTGAGAGTTGACAGTCTGAAAACGGAAGAAAACGAAACGAAATGAAAGAAAACAAAAACATCAAGTTAATAGGAAATCAACTACTAATTAAGATTTGCGAGAGTCACATAGAGACGACAAAGCCGCTGAGTTGATGAGGTCACAGGCGAACAGATTTGCTGAGCTGAGCGATAACCTGACCGACGTCCCCGAGGACACCAAACGTGATGGTCTTCGCTCCAGCCCTGGGCGTGGTGGTGAAAGAGGCTTGGAACGTCGCCGGGGCGCCAACTATCTCGTATTTGTACGTCGTAGAGGGCGCAAGTCCAGAAATGGCAGCCGATCGTACAAATTCAAGGGAACCGGGCAGGTGTGTGCTCCTGTCGGGGGAGGCAACGGACAGCGCATGTTCACCCCGGGATGGCGCTTTCGGTTCCTCAGCCACTCGAGCGACTTCAACGTCCAGGAAGGCGGACAGTTGGCTTCGACTGTCGGGCACGAGACATGGAAACCTGCGCCCTGCGCTTGGCGACGTACTACTCTCCCCAAACCGCGACGTACTGGCAACCGCCCGGGTGGACGTCTTCGCTGTCTTGGCTCGGGACAACGCTCCAGGAGATAATGACCTCTCCTGCCTCGGCGCCTGCCTGGATGTGCACCTGCTCGACTGAACCCGCGACGAGAT